>QEOT01124159.1:0-127066 GCA_003123785.1 Pterocarya stenoptera | reverse complement strand
TAAACTCCAACAATAACATACTTTAAAATAAAAGGCAATTAAATTGCATAACACTAATTAAAATTAATCAAACGCAGTGAAATGCTTTAAATAAAACAACAATAATTTTAAAACCCATAAACGAACCAATTTAAATCAAAGATCAATTTAAATCTGAAATAATAATTAATAAGAAGAAAGCCCAATAAAAATATTTTCACAACTTAAAATATTATAAAATAATATTTTAAAACTCCCAAAATACTAAAACTAGAGAATCAATCATTAAATTAATTAAAATAATCCTTCATTAAAATACACTAAAATACGGAGTGTTACAGAAATCATGGTAATCCTGCCATGCCTAGTGTGGCCTAGCCATTTGCCGACGTGTGGCCTAGCCATTTGAGGATTTGAAAGAAAAAGAAACTTCAAAAAGTGCAAAGTTGGCCATGTTAGTAATTGAAAACCAATAGGTGATTAGAAGGCTTTGAAGTTTGATCCCCCAAGACAATGTATGATATGTAGGGCTCAACCATTATGACATAGAGAGTTTGTTGAGACCAAACAGGTTGAGGTGGTGGATTAATAGTTCCAAGATTGACTTTCTGGTGGGATGTTGTTCTAATTAATGCTCATTTAAATTTATGCCATGAAGTTTTCAGACTATCAGTAGCAGTATGATGAGGACCATTTGAAGTCATTAATGGGGATCTACTTTGAAGCCTTAACTTATGATGCATATTGGCAGAAGGGTAGAAAAAAAAAAACCTCAACAATCAGTTAATAAACTTATACAAACAAACAAAACAATAGTCAACCATCAAGCTGGCAGTAATTTTGTACCCTCACAAACAAACAATATGCCCAAAATCATATAACAATAGAAGTCCAATATGCCAAAACAGAGATGCTAGAGAATATTCTACCCAATATCAAATGTAATAAAATACCAAGCAAGTATGTGGCAAATATCAGACACCATAAATACACCATATCATTTCATCCTCAAAAGAACAAAAAATAAAAAAAATAGTAGTGCATTTACCCAAATCGTACAACTAGATTTGCTGTATAGGGTAAAGCCAAACTGATTCGTGGAGGAAATTGAAGAACCTTCTGGACGATTCCCTTCTTCAAGCCGATTCGATAATTATTTGTCCTGGATAGCAACTTTACAGGTGATTTACGGAGAAGGTAAAGTGAGAATTGGAGAAGAGGGGGAGAAGAGACAGCATTGAGAATACACAGAGAAGAGGGAGAGAAAAGCTGGAAATGGAAGAGAGACTTACCTTGGAGACCACGAAGACGATGTCAAGAGCTGGAGAATGCGACCGCTGGAATGGGGCTAGAGAAGGGGATGCCTGCGGGCTGGGGAAGAATGGGGCTGCAGAAAAAAAATATGGCTCGGGTTGAAGAAGAAAGGGGTGAAGAAGTTGCGAGTTGAAGAAGAAAGGGGCAAAAGAAGAGAAGGGAGTTTCGGGAGAAGAGAGGGTTTTTGGGATGAAGATAGGAGAAAATCGAGGGAAAAAATAGAGGGAGGAAGAAAAATGATAAAAAAAATTATTTGGACTGTCTACAGTTGCTCTCCATATCTAGCGAGCTTCTAACATTTATTGTAGCTAGTTTAGCTATCTAGTTTAATTTAGCTAGGCCAATGTGACTATTTTTTCTCACATTTCTCTTTAATTTGGACTTGCATTAGTAAATGGCTAGGCCATTGCCAATGCTCTTACAATGGTCTGCACATGCTTAACCCAAAAATCATAAAAGCAACTTCCACGTGAAAGGAAATAAGGGCGAATTTGTAATAAAGTTGAATCTTCGTGTGCTTTCTGAGAATCTGAAGAAGCAAAGGGAAAAAAACAAAGGCAATCCAAACATTTTTTTTTTGGAGAAAACAACTTCATTCATTGATAACAAGAACTGGTACAATAGCTGAATCAATTTGGTGTTTCCTCCATATCAACTAAACTGTCTATAACATATAAAGCTGCCTTTCCTAAGTTGTGTGCAACAGAATTGGCTTCACAAGGTGTGTAAGAGATTTTGCAATCTCTGTATTTGGCCATTGTTTCTTTGATGTCTGAAATGATCATTCCAAAATAATTTCCATTTTGCCTTACCTGTTGGACCTCTTTTTCAACTGTTTGACAATCTCCTTCTACAATTGCTTTGCTCATGCCCAATTCAAGTCCAAAGGTGGCAGCTCTGAGTGTTGCTGTGGCCTCTGCTAGAAGTGGATCAAGAAGTAAAGTTTGTTTCTTTCTCAAGGTAGCCAAAAAGTTTCCTTCTTCATCTCTTACTACCACACTTTCTTATCAACTGCTGCATCCTAGTTGATTTTGCAAAAACCTTGAGGTGGAACTTCCCACATGGTCGTACTTCTGGTTTCATTTGATGAGTTCTGGTTTGCACCTCTCAAATCTGAATGTGATGTGTGAGAGATGTCAATTTGCAACTATCTCACTCTATGTAACACTGAGTTTGGATCAATGAGAATATTTTTGAAAACTAGCTGGTTCCTTCTCCACCATAGAGTCCAAAGTGTTAATGTCAATTCTTGCATTTCCTCCTTGTTATGCTTTGTGAACATATCCTTAATTAAAGAGCAATGCTAGATACAAGCCTCAAATGGACAAGCCCCATACAAGCCCTTTGTAAAAACATGGGTCCCACTAATAGAAAATAGTTTTTTTTACAATATTTTTAAGTGGGATTCACTTTTTTACAAAGGCTTGTATGGGGCTTGTCTAATTGGGGCTTGTACAAATCATTTCTCTTAATTAATTAAAACACTGTTATTCATATAGGGGCATTTGCTTTTCTGGATTTTTCTTGAGCACTTACTCAGTACATCATTTGCTAAAGCACACTCTTAGAGAATATGTTCAATGCTTTCTGGCTTCATTAAACACATGGGGCAATTGAAGTCATCTAATATTCTTTTTTTGCACAGGTTAAGCTTAGTAGGTAGGATATTCCTGCATGCTCTTCACAAGAAGTTTTTTGCAGCTGGTGGTATATCAAGTTTCTACAGTTTTGTCCAATCTTCTCTATAGTTTTGATGAATGGATTGTTGGCCTCTAAGGCTTTCTTGCAGTTTCCCTTGTAGGTGGTAAGCACTACGAACTAAGAACTCTCCCTTTGCATTGCCTCTCCAATCTAACCTGTCTTGTTGGTTACATTAACTGATTGGAATTTGATTAATGAGATTTGCTTCTATATTGCTGAATACTGCTTGGATCAAAGTAGTGTTCCATGCTTTAATTTCTGCTTGAATTAGTTGCTCCACTTTAGCATCTTCCCCCAGTATTTTGTTCCCACTTTAAGGTCTGTATGAGATAGGTTGAGGTAAACATGCATCAGTCCAAATTTTAACTGGTTTGCCATCTCCAATTCTCTAAATGAGCCCTTCTTGGAGTAGTGCTCTTGTAGAAAGAATACTCCTCCAAATGAATGAAGGTCTGCTGTCCAACTTGGCTTTAAAGAAGTCTATTCTAGGGAAGTACTTGCTTTGTAGAACTCTTGATACTAGAGAGTTTAGGCATGTGATTATCCTCCAACCTTGCTTTGCTTGCAAAGCAGGTTAAAATTTTCAAATTCTCTAAAACCAAGGCCCCCTATGTTTTTGGACTGCTCGATTTGTGACCAACTCAGCCAATTGACTTTTCTCTCTTAGTTAGTTTTGCCCCACCAATAACCTCTCATCATTTTGTTTAGCTGCTTCAGCAAACCTTTAGGGCGAGTGAAGGAAAATAATTTAACTTACTGACTGGTATAAAACAAGGGCATAAACGTAATATCATTTCAAAAAGTTACTCTACTCTAGGGTAATCAGCTTTACAGAACTTAAAGAAATTCCTTTAGACACGCAAATATTTTTGGATAATGATCGGCTTAAGTTTAGGATTGAATTTGAAAGTTTAAAAAGTTCTTTTAATAGTTTAAAAGCTCTTTTAAAGAAAAAAATGATATATTTAGTAAATTTATAAAAAGTGCTTTAATTATCTAAAATAGCTGAAAATCTATTTTTTTAAAAAGCACCAAATTGAAGCTTTTATTGAAAAGCTCTCGCAGATAACTGTATATTTTTAAAAACTTAATGTCACTAACTTTAAAAGTGCTTTAGATACATGTTTATCAAACAGTAAACAACTTTTGAAGTATAGAGCTTATTATTTAAGTTATAAGCTATAAGCTTTAAAGTTATAAATAATATTTTCTACCACAATCTCAAACATATACTAATACCTCCTATCACTCGTTTATTATTCATTTTATTTTTTTAATATTTAATTTTTATTTAATGGTTAAGGAAGTGAACTGAAATTGTATATTTTTTTTAATTTTTTTCTTAATAATTAAGGATGTTAAAAAAATACTTAAAAGAAAATAATAAAAATTTCAAATATATTATGGAGTAGTAAACGGATGGTATGAAATAGTAAGCCTCATTATCCAATATTTATTGAAAGACTGAGGCCCCGTTTGGAACTTAGACTGTAGTCTAATTTTAAGTTGAGTTTAACATCCAAACACTCAACTCTCAAATCACTAAATTCATATCAACTCAAAACCTCTTTACACATGGGACCTACAACTTTTTTTAACTCAACACTTCTTTACATGGGAGACATGCAACTTTTTTCAACTTTCCATAAATACATCTAAACTTATCTTAACATCCAAACACATCTAAACTCATCTTAGGTAGACCCTACAAAACTCACTTCACCATCTCAACTCACTACTATTTATAAAGAACTCAACTCAGCTCAACATCCAAACGAGGCCTAAGAGTACAGAAGGGCTGCGGTAGACTGCAATACGTAACTTTATTGGGAAGGGTTTATCACTGTTTGTCCTCTAACATATCTTTATGGTATTTAAAGAAAGTAAATATCAAATAAAACCATATCAGAGGCATATGTGCTAGGCAGTGAAGAGATTAGAGACAGAGAGCTCACCAAAAGTGGGACAGTGCGACAGCACTTGGAGTCTGAGCTAAGATGAGGACTGAAGACAATGACGATTCTGGAATATAGTGGGAAAATGAACGGTGCTGTTAGCTTTTGGAGTTCAACATAGCAGAGGAAGAGAATAAAGATGTGTGTGGCTTACCGAAACAGAGGGAGAGGCAGTCGAGAACACGATGGCTGGTTGGGCTTAGTTTGTTTACAGGAAACAGAGGTTGGGTTTCTCAGTTGTTGGTGGAGGTGTTTTTTGTGTGTTGAGGAGTTTGGCTAAGGGATAATATATAGATGGGAAACCGTCTTGGACATGTTTAATTCAAAGTGTTTTCAGTGAATTTTCCAGGAGGAAGACTCGGTATGATCACTGAAAATGGAGGGATAACAAAAGAAGGTGATGTGAATTACGGTTTGGTAGAAACTAACGTGAGGAGGTTTGGATAATGAGTTGAGTTGAGATGAGATGAGTTGAAATGAAAATTGAAACTTGAATAAAATATTGTTAGAATATTATTTTCTAATATTATTATTGTTTTGAGATTTGAAAAAGTTGAATTATTTATTGTATTTTATGTGGAAATTTGAAAAAATTGTAATGATTAGATGAGATGAAATAATTTTTGCATTCAAACCAAGCCTGCCCAGAGGATTTGAAAATTGTAAGTCTTAACTGATTATTTTATCACATTGATTTATTAATAGTGAAATGATCAAATTAATACCAATTTGAATTAAAATATTTATAATAATATTTAATAATTAAATACCCAATATTATAAAATAAATAAAATAATAATAATAAGAACTAAAAGATTATATTTATTTTATATGTCCTAAATTATGATCAGTATGTTACATGACATGACGCAAGAGGAAGAAGAGTCAATCCCGCTCGAGTCCTTATTACGTAGACTAGTACCCACCTTAGTGCCAATATCTGTTGTTGCTACCATGTGCCTTCCGTTAGGATGTATAGTATTAAGTCTGGCGACTATTTGTAATCAATCTGCCACCTTATGGCGACTAAACTTATGTATTCTGGATTGAAAAATTCTATATACCATACTACCATCCCACTTTCATCCCATTAAGTAAGATGTGACACATTTATCACCATTATTAAATGATCATTTATTGCATACATTTTTATCATCTAATAGTGATGAATGTAACACATACTACTTAGTATGATTAAAATAGGATGAAAGTGTGGTGTATAGTATTACTCTTCTGGATTATGTCATATTTTGAGGTTTTAATGAAGGGCGAGAAGCCTCTTTTCCATAAAGTTTGACATTCTGGTACTTAAATATTAATGTTGTCACCACAACGTGTTCTACTTAAAGTTGACTATAATTACATAATTTAAATATCTTACACGTGTACTTCTCTTTGGAAAGTCACATGCCTACTTCAATTCTCTATTGGTCGTTGACCGATTGGCCATGGTCCTTGGCACTACGGATCCTCACCTAGATTTTCATGAGGAACACGATGTCAAAGTTATGGAACTAATAGGAAGGCAGAAATCAAAGCATCCTTGGATGGTGTGAAGCTTTGCTTGGAATTGCAACTTTTGATGGTGATGATTGAATCCAACTCAAGGATTTTTGTAAACTGGTGGCTTGGAAAGGGTGATGTTTATTGGGTAGTAGCAGACGATTAGGAGACGATAGGCCAGCTTGATCGAGACTCGGTTATTTCTTTCTGCCATGTCTTTAGGAGGGTGAATAAAGTTGCATACCTCTTAGTAAAGGAGGGGGCTAAAGGCCGAAGTGGTGAGTTCTCTACTGCCTATAGAAAATATTTTGGTATTCTAATTATTGACAGATTAGGTCTACCGGTATTGAATTTTTTATTTAGTTTGTTATTATTTTATTCATCTGCCATAAGTGGGGGTTTAACAATAAAATTGGGAATTTGTCCTCTTTAAAAAAAAATGTGCCTTGATTTTCTGTGGCCCCATATTTGTTTTTCTCTAACACTCAATTTACTCATAGGTGTGACGACCCCAAAGTCCTTTTGAGATTTGATAGGCTTGAAGCACGGGAACATGCAACACAAAATTATATACCTCCATTCGGGATAGTTAAAATGCAATGCGCGTAGCATGTTTCTAACAATATTCAATAAATTCAGCAAATATATATATATTTCTTTTGAACAATAGATATTATACAAGAATGCTAATCTCATGGGGTTATCATGATATCTTGCCTCATAGGGCACCATGATATCTTGTTTGATGGGGTTACCTTAATGTAAACTTAACATTTCATGTTTGACTTAAAAATATATTTCATGACATGATTGTCGTGACATGTGACAGATATTCATGATTGATATACATGGCAATATGGCATGAAATAAAATAATTGAATTTAATAGGAATGAATAAAACATAAATATAATTGCATGAAGCTTACCACATTTCATACATAAACATACTACAAGTAAGTTAGAAGCTAACTTATAGAAATTCAAGTGTAACGTAAATGTAGCATAGGCTGAAATGAGAGATGTTCTAGGGTTAGAATTTCTCACTTAACCATATAAGACATAATTTACTAACTTGGAGCTTAATTTACAAAATTACTCCTTAACTTTTGAAAAATTAAAAATTAGCCCCTAAACTTATGAAAATCTCAAACGGGCTCCAAAACTTACCAAAATTTACATACCTCATGTCAATTTTATTCTAAGTCCATTTATGGGCTTAGAATTTACAAAAATCCAAACATACTACAAAAACTCCACTAGGCCAAACCTAACATATGCTAGAAATCATGTTTTGCTTGCTATTTGGCCCTTAAACATATAATCATGCCTAATCTGAATTTAACAACTCATAAGTATCAAATCTCTAGTTCTAATATCATGTCAAGACACCAAATCAAGCATTTTTAAAAAATCCTAATCATTCCATTTCAAAGAATCATACAGCACATCAAGATTAGGTCAAACAGAACCTAATATTGGTGTCTTTGGCTTTTCTCTTACGTTTTAACATGAAGGACTCAAAAAGTTCACTAATCTTAACCTCTAACATGTTAACCACTAAATCCTAGTTGATAAAATGTATTACCAAGCAACAAAACTCAACTTACTCAACATGTAAAAATCGGCTTGTACAAAAAATTAAACCCAAAACTTAAACATGCATTGGCTTGAGCAAAAATACTATATCTTTTATTTGCATGCATAAAATACTATATCCTTTATTTGCATGCATAAAATCTTGAAAAAACATATCCATATACCTCACATTAAAGTTTTTACTTGATCTAAGCACCATATTTAGCATATCTTAGAAAATCACAACATCAAAACAACCATAAACCTGATATCCTCTAAGCCATGCATAAAAACATACCCTTTGCATGTTTATCAAAATTGGAACAAAAACCATAGTCATAAACCTTTAAAAATCCGACTTAATCCATAAATCAAAGATTTAAGATTTTAAAAAAAAAAATCAAAGCCATGGATTTGAGTTTCTAAGGCTAAAATGACAAACTAATTCAAACAAATCTCATGTTGAAGGGTTCGGTTCTAGCACTTAGAGGATCATGCAAATATATTTTATCAAAACCTTATATCATACCATGAACTTGCATAAAAATCATAGCAATACTCTAAAGAAATTTATAAAAATTAACAAAACAACACAAACTTCCAAAGCATATCAACAAACTCCAAACCAAGCAGCATACCACCAATAACGCATCATCCAACCTTCAAAATTCTAATAAAAGCTAACAAAAAATCTCCCAAATATTTAAGACTCATCGCTTTATAAAAATACACAATTTTAGGGATAGGAAAAGAAGTTACAAACTTGGAAACAAAGAAGTAAAACTGCACCAAGCTTTTCTCTCCAAACTCTCACTCGATTTCTCTCATGGAAAGAGGATGAAAATTTGCAAAGTGTGGTAGAATGAGAGGGGGTGGCATGGGGCTATAAGGGCTGACTTGGAGTGGTTGAATTGTATGAAACTCCATGTGAAGATGGCTTGTGCAAGTGGGAAAAAACTGCCGGAATGGAGGGCTGGGACTGGGTTTCCAAGTGGGTGACTTTGAGATGAGTTTGCTTGCTTATTTGACCTTCCATAAAGGACACTATTTGGGGCTGAAATCAAGGTACAAGTCATCCACAGAGTATTACTTCAAGGGGGGAGAAAATGGTGTTAGAAGCTAAGGGGAACTAGAGGGTTTCAGCTAGAAAAATTAAGTATAACCAAATAACATCCATTTAGGGTATAGATGGAGTCTCGGTTAGGGTTTCAAGTCCATATGTAATTGTTTTTGTCAAATGAATGTGCCATGGTATAAGGGACTGGATGAGGGTGTAAGAGCTTGTATTTGAGTAGTTGGTTGCTTGTAGAAGTGGTTTCAACCAAGACAGAAACACTTAGTCAAAATCGAGTTGCATGATTAGGGTTTGGGAAGTTTAGGGTTTTGCCTTCCTCAAGGATTTGGGGTTTCGGTTTCCCTTCAACAATTTGGAGTTTCATGAGGGTTGAAATTATGTTTGTTGGCTGGCCATTGAGGTAATTGATTAAGTGGAATGGTAAAATGTGTAAGAATGTATATTGACTTGGTTTTCAGTTCATTCACCTTACACATTTGTACTTTTCTTGACAAGTCTAAAGTGGCTCTAAATGGGGGGTTGTGATGGTGCCACATGTAGAAAAAGATTTTCTAGTGATGCTAGGCTGATTTGGACATCCTTATGGCGATTTGTTGGTTGTTTTGACTATATTCATATGACTCTAGTGATGTAATTATTCTCACCAAATTATAATCTAAAGTGCCTCAAATAAATAAAAAAATGCATTTTGTCCCTGTAGCAGATCATAATCCGATTATGCTAATGGACTGCAACCTAATCGATCACTCGACTCTTTAAATCATTTCAGGATTTCATGGCGTTTCTAAGGTCTAAAGAAATTATTTCTATCGAACCTCTTTTGGGACATTACAATAGGTATGCTACAAACAATTCTACCTCATCACTCTTTTAATGTCTCTTTTGACAAAAATCTCTGCCAACCAATGGAGGGGATTTTCTNGGTAATTGATTAAGTGGAATGGTAAAATGTGTAAGAATGTATATTGACTTGGTTTTCAGTTCATTCACCTTACACATTTGTACTTTTCTTGACAAGTCTAAAGTGGGCTCTAAATGGGGGGTTGTGATGGTGCCACATGTAGAAAAAGATTTTCTAGTGATGCTAGGCTGATTTGGACATCCTTATGGCGATTTGTTGGTTGTTTTGACTATATTCATATGACTCTAGTGATGTAATTATTCTCACCAAATTATAATCTAAAGTGCCTCAAATAAATAAAAAAATGCATTTTGTCCCTGTAGCAGATCATAATCCGATTATGCTAATGGACTGCAACCTAATCGATCACTCGACTCTTTAAATCATTTCAGGATTTCATGGCGTTTCTAAGGTCTAAAGAAATTATTTCTATCGAACCTCTTTTGGGACATTACAATAGGTATGCTACAAACAATTCTACCTCATCACTCTTTTAATGTCTCTTTTGACAAAAATCTCTGCCAACCAATGGAGGGGATTTTCATGGAAGAACTGACTGAATCGGCCTATGGGGAGGAGAAATACTGGTCGTACTGATTCCGGTTGTTCTCTGGTGGTTCTCGGTCGGTTCTCGATCCCCCTAGTGGTGAGGTTTGTTTAAGAGAGTAGAGAGAGAAAGTGTTGTAGTCTAAGAGAGAATGAGAGAAATGAGAGAAGAAGATGGGAGGGGAAGAAGATAAGCTCAAATCGAAATGATGCCGTTTGGTTTAAAATCGAACGACGTCGTTTCACTTATATATATATTTTTTTTTGTATACGTTAGGTCTAAAACAACACGGTTTCACTAAAAATTGGCCGATGTCGATTTTAAGGAATTTTTACCTTCGTCTGACCGACTTCGTGCTCCGACGGTCGGTCTACATCGATGCCGGCTGGTTTGGTTGGTTATTGTACAGCCCTATTATGACATGCTCAGTTTTATGATTTTGAGTTTAATAAGCTATTTTGTTATGCACATAAGACTTGATTGATTTTAATAATGTTTTCGCATACATTCTTTTAGATTTTAAGTATTTTAATGAATAATGATTTTTTTTTTAATTTTATGAAATTTTTTGTATCTAACGCTTTCACAAGAAGAAGAAGAACTTTTTTTTTTTTTTTAAAAGTCAAACTTGGTAGGTTGTTTTGGGATAGAAAATAGAAAATAGAAGATAGAAAATATAAAAAAAATTGAAATGGAAAAGAGAGGAGCGATAAAAACTTTAGGCTTTATTTTTATTATTTTTAAGTGTGATTGAATATATTTTTTAACTACCACCATCTCGTGCCTGAGTGGCGGCAACCACCCTAGTTCGGCACCACCAACAGTGGCGGAACTAGATATTTTTATGTGGGGAGACAACTTTTTTAACGTGTTATAATTATGTAAAATAAAAATAAATAAATCTGAAGTTTAATTCTACAATAAATCATAAAATCATAATTATATATAAAAGTTACATCTCAGTAAATCATCTTTAAAGAGAACTTTCATTTTGAATAAATAAATTTATAACTTGCCATATATATATATATATATATAGAAATAAGATTCTAAAATACATATAGTCTTTCATGCAATAATATTTATTCATTATCATTTTTGTAAAGACATTTTTAAAAATTTTGTTTCTCAATAGAAACTAACAAGTGATTTTTCATAAACTCATCTTTCATTTTAGTACGTAAGTTAGTTTATTCAAATTTTATTTAAAATTTGGATATTTTCGTGCCGCATTCTGTTTAATGATATCAAAAGGATTAAAGTTTTCAACTATTTTTTCATACAAAATCTCAACGTTAAATGATTCTTCTACTGTTTATTTCATTTTAGATTCCATATTAAGAAGTTTAGAATACTATAATCAAGAAGTTTGGAGTCCATATTAATAAATTATTTATTCTCATACATTTAATTTTAGTTTTAAGCATTTTCTAGAATTTACCCATCAAATTAAAAGAGTTGTTATGGGTAAGAAATTAATTTTGAAGGGACCCCTTTGTAGTAAATACATAATAGATAGAAATTAAAACATTTGGGACCATATAAAAAAACAACTTTGCTAGGTGCAGTCGGCATATACAAGCGGCAGGTAAACGTGAATAAAAAAAAAGTAAAAAATACAAATCAAACCGGACCTCTCTCTCTCTCATTCTCATTCTCTTTCTCAAGAACTTTTTTTTTTTTCGATTTCTTCTTTCTCGTCTCTCTGTTTTTCCTTGTTTTTTTTTTTCTAGGATCAATTATTTTGTGGTTGGTTCTGTGTTTTTTTTCTTACTTTTGTTTCATGATTCCATGATTTTATACTCTACTATTTCTTGGATGCGGTTGGGGAAGATGATGCCCACGACTATTTGCACCAAGCGATAGAGTAGTGATTCTTGTTGATTTTTTTGCAATTTTCCAATCCTTTTAATATTGTGAAGCTGCATGAACCTGCTTAAGAACCAACGGAAATGACTCGATCAACCATAGCGCCAACGGCAGTAATAGTATGATTCATTGTACAGGTTTTCAAAGTAGCAAGAAACTGCCTTTTAGAAATTGTATAGGTTCTCAATTCGTTTATTTGCCAAGCCTTATATTCTGGAAAATTAGTAGATCCGTGAATTTCGTGCTTCGTGGTCTTCATGCTTCGTGGTCTCCGAAGGGATGAAGGGAGTGGGAGAGTCTAGTCTGGCTCTTCGAAGCTTCGTGATCAACAAAGAGAGGTGCAGAGTTCGAAAGAAGGAGGGAGAGAGTTCTGAGACCAAAACAACATCGTTTTATTTTCCACGTGGCCACTGATTGCACGACGACTACGCGTGCCGATTGCTTTTAGCTTTTTTGATAAAAAAAAAAAAGGTGGTTCTAACTGGGGCCGCCCACGCAAGGACAAATTTATATTTAAAAAAAAAATTTAAATATTAAGTAAAAATTAAAAAAAATGTACAACTTCACTAATAGTTACTTTCTTAATCACTAAGTTAAAAAAATAAAATTAAAATACTCGATGGTAAGTTTGAGCAATAATATTAAAGTCACTAAGTAGCATTTTTTATAAAAAAAAAAAAGAGAGAAAGAAAATAGACATTTCGGTGGATAGTTACGCTTTCACCAATAATACTTACGCTTTCCATTTCGGTGTATGCATTTTGGGAGCAAGAAGGAATCCACTTTCACCAATAATACTTACGCTTTCCACAGCTATTTCGCATTACCCATGTTCACTTTTAAATTAGCTAGAGACCTTATCCACGTTCAGTTTCTAATTAAAGTGTGACTTATACACGTTTACTTCTTACAAAGGGTTTTGCTATACAACTTCTTACTATTCATTCACACTTCATATTTCTTATTTTTTAATATTTTAAAAAAAAAATTTTTTGAATTTATTTTTTTTAAATATTTCAAATTTTGTATTCACTATTCATATAAAAAATATTTGATAAAAAAAATTAAAAACAATTTTTAAAAAAAGATAGAGGGTGGAGTATGAGTGAATAGTAAAAAATTATAAAGATTTTTTGTTTCGAAAAACACCCCCGCCAGAGTCCTGGTACCTATTAGATCTATTTTTATTTTGGATCTAAATTTTTTTTATACTTAATATAATTTAAATTATAAATTAAAATTTATATATTTCAAAAAAATATAAACTTATTAAAATTATATTTTAAATTGCCGCCAAGACAATTTATTAATTTAAATTTAATTTTAAATTTTTAATAAATTATATTTCTTTACATATAATATATTTATATAAATATTAAAAATAAAATTTTTATTTTAAATATAGGAGAGGTGGAGGGCGCACCCGCTGCTAACTCCTAAATCACGTCAATGTAACACCCCCCAAGACAAAAAAGGTCATTTCCATAAATCCCACCAACGCGAAAGAGGAATTTTTTAAAATTTTCATCTCATCTTAATTTATTATTATATATTTTTTAAATTTTATATAAAATATAATAAATAATTTAATTTTTTCAATTTCTAATTTAAATTTTTTAAATTCTAAAATAATAATAATATTAAAATACAATATTTTAAAATTTCAAACAGAATATAAAATTTTCATTTCATCCTCCAAACTTACTTCGAGTGCCCAATCGTTTTCCCAGATTTGGGACCCACGCAAGAATATATGTATATATATATAAAAAGGGTTTGGAGCGTGACTTTAAACAACGTTTGTGATTTGTGAACTTGGTAAACAAGTGTTATAAAGCTATTAGATTCGTCAATGTTCCTTCCCTTAGAATGCAATCACATGCTGCCACTTGTCACTTAGAGTGCGGTGGGCTCCTCAGACCATGCCTACGTCAGCTCGAGTATACTTCGGCTAGAAGTAGTTTGTTAACAGTACTCATCTTTTCGCACCAGGGACTGCTCCCTCTTTGCTCTCATCCATATGTAGTTTGCTCACACCAGCAATTCTACACTCAGTGCTTTCCTCTCAGATCAGGCTCTCTCTCTCTCTCTACATTTCACCCCCTTCAATTTCTCTCAGCAACGCCTGTTCTTCCCCTCTCATAGATAATGTATCATTGAAGCCTTTTGTCAGCCTGATGGTTTTGAGTATATATATATATATATATTGCTGTGAAATCTGAATGTTGGGTGGTTTCAGATTGGCTTGAATTGTCCTTTTGGTTTTGGATTATGGTGTTTTTGAGATTTAGTTTTTTCAAATGCAGTAATATGTATCTAATTGTCAACTGCATGTGCTCTAGTTTTCTTAGTTGACTCTGTTTGAACAAGTTATTTTCAGAAAATAAAGTGCAGAATATTTGAGAATGGTTTTTAGGGGTTCCTTGAATTTTTTTATTTTCTAAGTTCTAAAGTTCCAAATTTAATGAAACTGCAGTTGAAGCTTGGGACTCAAACTTTGATATTGTAGCAGAGCCAAGGATCTTTCTATACAGCATGGATAATATAGTGCTGCGCTTTGGAAATCAGGTTTCGAGGGATAATTTTTCTGTGCTCTGGAAGCAGGAAGGTGTCTTCTGGAAATTTGATTTCAAGATGAGAAGATTGCATTTCTTTTTTTCCCATCTTTCCGTAGACTACAAGTTTGAAATCTCCTATGAGAACATTGGGAAGAATGAGCTATATCTTCCACGTGGTCAAGCAACAAAGTTTCTTCTCATTCGGGTTAGCTGGTGAAAAATTTAATTCAAAATAACATTTCATCAAGAGTAATACTAGAAATAATCTCGAATCCCGAGCACTCTTCCTAAAAAAAGTGGAGTCCATCATTTTAAAGTAGATTTTTTCATGTAAGTAACAGATTTGCCTACTTTTTTTCAAAGGGCGTGCATGAAAATTGCACACCCGTAGACAATACAAATAATTTTTCTTTCACAATTACCTACTACGTAGTTCATATAAGCATAGGTTGCTATACTCTTTCTTATCAACACTCTCCGAGTTATTGATATCATCTATTTAATGAAAAATAAGTGACACCAATAAAAAGACCCTTTTCCGGCCAATAAAAGTTTAAATATCAGTCAACATTTCAAAACTCATCATTAGGTCTAATGACAATCATATGCAAATTGAAAAAAAACCAACATCAGTAGGTCTTTAGTTGGAAGAAAATATTTGTTTCCACAATTCTATGATCTCATTCTAGTTTCAAATTTCATGTCTACATATGTTCATACCTTGGAATTAATCATTTTTGTGTTGAAATTGCTACTTTTACCTTTTTCACTAAATGAGTTCTTGTTTATATTGCTAGTTATTTGGAGCTCCAAGGGTTTATGAGAAAGATGTATCTGATGGTCAACGTTTTCAGTGGGTGCGAGGAGTTGATTTCACACCATCCAGCTGCATTGGCCAATCTTATGCTCTATGTTTGGAGCTTCCAAATAGGTTCCGGCTTCCAGAATTGCACCTTGATTTTGTCCATTATAAAGAAAATGAAGACCAACTTGAATTGATGGAAGGTTCTCCTTTCTCATGCAGTTCAGGTCTTGTGCCCATTGTGAATCCACCCACAGGCTTTGACCTGCCATATAATATCTTATTTAAGATCAATTCCTTAATTCAGCATGGGTGTGTTCCTGGGCCAGCAATTGATGATGATTTTTATCGGTTGGTCTATCCAAAGAGAATCAAAGTTGAGCACATAGAATTTGCCCTGGACAAAATTTTTCATCTAAAAGATTGCCGCTATGAACTTGTGAAATGGCTCAAGGAGCAGTACGAAGGATATGCCACATCGACGCGACTTCCTGGAACACCTGCTATTTCTTTAGATGATGGGCTCGTATATGTACACAGGGTTCAAATTACACCATCTAAAGTCTACTTCTGTGGTCCAGAGGTGAATCTCTCCAACAGGGTCTTGCGCAATTATCCTGAAGATATTGATAATTTTCTGCGTGTTTCTTTTGTTGACGAGGATTTGGATAAACTTCGATCAGTAGCTTTATCTTTACAAGCAACTTCTACAGATGCGGACAAGGGAACCAGAGTTTATGAGAGGATAATATCCACCTTAAGAAATGGCATAGTAATTGGTGATAAGAAGTTTGAGTTTCTTGCCCTTTCATCTGACTATGCACTCGATAATTCTATTTGGATGTTTGCTTCAAGACCTGGCTTGACTGCAGTAGATATCAGAGAGTGGATGGGTGATTTTCAAGATATAAGGAATGTGGCAAAATATTGTTCCAGTCTGCGTCAATCTTTTTGCTCTTCCAGAAAAACTGCCATTGTTGGCAGAGATGAAATTGAAATTATTCCCGATATAGAAGTTACTAGGGGAGAAGTCACATATTGTTTCTCAGATGGCGTAGGGAAGGTATCTGAAGAATTGGCTTGCAAAGTGGCAACAAAGTTAGGTTGCAGTTTTATTCCATCAGCATTTCAGATTCAATATGGTGGGTACAAAGGTGTTGTGGCTGTTGATCCGACATCATTGATGAAGTTGTCATTGAGAAAGAGCATGTTCAGATACAAATCACTTGACACAAAACTAGATGTTTTGGCATGGAGTAAGTTTCAGCCTTGTTTTCTGAATCGCCAGATAATCACTCTTCTGTCTTACCTTGGAGTGAAGGATCAAGCTTTTCAAAAAAGGCAATGGGAGGCTATGGATCTACTGAATGCCATGTTAACAGATCCGTTGAGAGCAGAAGAGGCACTGGAGATGATGTTCTCAGAAGATATCACAATAGTTTTGAAGGAAATGCTTTTATGTGATTACAAGCCAGATGTAGAACCATTTCTTTCAATGATGCTTCAAACATTCCATGCATCTAAGTTGATGGACATGAGGTTTAGAACTTGGATTTTTGTTCCAAATGGGAGATTTATGATGGGATGCCTAGATGAAACCAGAACATTGGAATATGGTCAAGTATTTCTTCAAGTTTCTCGCTTTAGTAGACAGCTTTGTAACCAGTCATCCCATATGTTTACTACCAGCACTTCAAACCCAAATAAGTACATCCTTGAAGGTGAGGTGGTTGTTGCTAGAAACGCTTCTCTACACCCAGGAGATGTGCGAGTCCTGAAAGCTGTTAATGTGCCAGCTCTACACCACATGGTGGATTGTGTTGTTTTTCCACAAAAGGGAAAGAGGTAATTTTTTAAAATGCAATAGTTGGTAATTCTAAAGCATGGAATCCTATTAATATGTGCACTCACTTGCCCCAGAGTTTACAAATCCTATAGCAACATAAAATTCATCACATCCTATTAATATTCATGACTGCCTTTTTGTATTGTTATAATGTCTGTATAGAGAGCTAATGTAATCAATAGGTAAAACAGCTAGACCTACTATCCTTGAGTAGAATCTGCAATATAAAGTTAAATTGTCTATTTAAATTGTAATGTAAAATATGCAATTTTTGGACATACTAGATTCAGACTAAAGTCTATTTTTACTTTGCTTTGTCATTTCTTCCTCTGCTTATGACTTGAAAAGATTCCAAATTGGTTGGCATACTTGCTGCATTGCTTTCTTTTTCTTGTCTGCTCAGTTGCATTGGCCATACAACTACTAAAAAGTCATATTCAGAATTATTTATGTATACACTCTTTACTAACATGATTTGAAAATAATTGTGTTCAGACCTCATCCAAATGAATCTTCGGGAAGTAATTTGGATGGAGATATGTACTTTGTCTCTTGGGACCGTGATCTTATTCCTCCTCTTCAAATTCAGCCAATGGAATATATTGCAGCACCAAGCACACAAGTTGATCATGGTGTTACAATAAAGGTATCTAATCTCACATTTCCATGTTCTTCTACACAAACTTTCTTTCATACCTAACATATAAAAGCCTCTAATTGTTGTCATGAAGGAAGAAGCAGAGTATTTCACTAACCATATGGTCAAAGACAACTTAGGAATCATCAGAATATTCCACACCGTTTTTGCAGACAGGGAGCCCCATAGGGTAATGAGCCATGAATGTATGAAACTTGCCAAGCTACACTCAATTGCCATTGACTTCCCAAAAAGTGGTATTGCAGCGGAAATACCCCCTTGTCTATACATCAAAGAGTATCCCGATTTCATGGAAAAGCCTAATAGAAAGACCTACATATCAGGATCTGTTCTCGGAAAGCTTTCTCGAGAAGTGAAAGCCATTGCACCGCGTACAAGTCCTGTGAAAACCTTCACTTTGAAATCAGCAAAACTGCGTTATGACCCTGACATGGAAGTAGATGGCTTTGAGGACTTCCTCAGTGATGCTTTCAGAAACAAAAGTGAGTATGATTACAAGTTGGGGAATTTGATGGATTATTATGGGATCAAAACTGAAGCTGAAATTCTCAGTGGCAATGTTTTGAAAATGTCAAAACATTTTGATAGGAAGAGGGATCTGGATGCAATTGAATATGCGGTAAAGTCACTAAGAATGGAAGCCAGGAACTGGTTCAACGAGGGGAGTGATGCAAACAGTATTGACAATGCAAAAGCAAAAGCATCGGCATGGTATCATGTCACATATCATTATACTTACTGGGGCCGCTACAATGAGGGAATGAATAGAGCTCATTTCCTTAGTTTTGCATGGTGCGTCTATGACCAACTTATGCAAATCAAGAGGGATAAATTGAGCGTAAAGGCTTTACATTTGCCATCGCCGGAGCATCAATTCAGAAGGCATAGAGATAGATCCATCGACGAAATCAAGTTTATTCTTCGCCGAATGAGCCATTTCCATTGAAACGAGACCAGGCATGATAGTTATCGTCGATGAGAGGTTGAGTGCCCAAAAGGACACTGGGACTATCACTAGGGTGAAGGAAGAAGGGAGAGGTAGCATCAATTTGTGAGACCGCGCCATGGAAGGAAAAAAATGTTTGATACCATGTAATGATCAAACCCTAACAAAGAAAGGGTGAAACCCTAGTAGAGAGACGCAGTCGAAGGGTCTAGAATAAAACCTCTGTTTTATTAAAAGATCAATTTCTTGTGTTTTTGTGTAGTACTTGAACATAAAATAATTCATGATAGATTTCATTTTTTTCACCAACTTACATGAATGTGACAACAGTTTGATATGACTACTATATTACCTTTGCTTTGTACTGTTATTGGTATTTACTTGTAAATGCTCCAGGCAGATGTTTGGGGCTAGAGAATATGTTTTAGTTTCTGTTGTATTTGAATAGATTTCCAGTTTTGTATCTTTTTATGATTTTGTAACCGTTGTGAGAATATAACAGTGGGTTTTTAACTTCCCTACAAACTGGTATCTAATTTTATCAATTTTGTGTTTATTTATTTTAACTTNTGGGGGGGGGGGGGGCTCTGGAGATATATATTGTTGGTCTATCTCCATTCAAAGTCTTTTCCTAAACGTCTTTTTCTTCACCATTCAATAAAAAGGGACCTATCTTTATTTTCCATATTGAAAAAAGAAATATATAGTTGGCTTTGATTCTATTTTTTTAATTGCCAAAGCATGTCTCAAGTAAAATTACGAGGATGAGAATTGATTCTACAACCAATTTCTCGCCATCGGGTGAAACCTGTACTCAAAAGAAAACTGGGTGATCCCAATGGGGGAGCTTTCGAAACTCAAAGTCAGATCTTAAAACAAATTTAGAGGAGGAAGATATGTAAATTCTATCATCATCACCAGAACTGTAGATATGCAGTGATCATTTCTTGCTTGTAGCATCAAATTGCATCTGAGTATTTCCTCAGTAATTAGATCTACTTTATTTTAGAAGCAATTTTACGATATAACATATTTTTTTTTGGATAGAAAATAGACATCATTTCATTCATTTCATAAAAAAGTTACATTTGTGACTCAAAATTACAAGTTAAACTAAACTCTGGTGAAGGTTTCCCATACGCAAATTTCTGTGCAACGACATTGTCTACCTTCGGATACTCTCAAAAGAGAGTAGCACATCCCAACCACCCCATCCTCCAAAGGAGGAGAGGTATCCCAACCAATCTCATCCAGCTATGGACATAAGTCCAATAGCCTATTTCATTTTTATTAACAACAAAAAACAACAAAATCCAACAAAACCACCAGATAGTCTGCCCATCGTAAGCATCGGCTACACGAGACTAGACGGCACAAGCACCCAGCACTCGCACGGCCCACACCATCCCACCGTACAACCACCAGCCATAGCATTGCCCGCCATGCTCAACCAGCTCAGCCCACCGCAAGCACGGCTCTACACCTCATGAACTAAAAACAAAATACCAGCAACAAAATCCAACAACAAGAACCAACAGCACACCAACATTAAGTCGGAAGTACAGAGACAGAAACAACACAACAAAACCCAACAAAACAACCACTACAAACAAACCCCAAACAAAGCAACCAAACAACCATAGAATCGGAAAAGCAACACAACAGGATCGGTGGTGGCGCGTGAAAAGTCACGCGCCACTCAGGGAAGGAACCAAACGGCCTGTGTGGAGACAGTGCTGGTATACTGGGCCCTGAGCTACCGCACATGGCTCCGACATGGTGTGATATGCGGTGGCTTGTGTATACCACGCGTTCGCTGTAATTCGCATGTGGGAACTACGCGCCGCTCCGAGTGGCACCCAAAGCGGACGGCTGCAAGATCGGTAGGCAAGGGTTCTCCCGGTGGTGTGCGTGTAGGAAAATTTCCACCGGAGGAGCTCGGATCGACTACTCCCCTTTATTCGGCCGAAACCTGTAAAAACAAAAAAAAAAAAACACAAAGAAACCTTTCGGAGACGACGGTAGAGAGGGAGGAGAGGAAAGGGGAAGCCGAAGCCGAAGCTTCCCCTTCCCCCCACTATGATCGGGCGAGGGAGTTTTTGAGAGAGGGGTTTTTGGATGAGAGTTTTTGAGATGTTTGGGCTCGGATCAACTGTAGGTAATTCTCAAACTTCTCTCAGATAGATCAGACTAGTTGATCTTAAGATTTTAGGGTGGAGGAAAAGCTCCCACGGACTGGTTAAGGGTAGGGGCTTCTATTCTACTCAGGGGGAGGGGGGTTACAATGTAACATATTACATCAAGAGATGACATCAATTTGTGAATTCTTTTACGGCTAAAGTGTTTCTATAGAAAAAAATAAAGTGAGTGAACAGAAGAGCCTCATTCGACTGTAACTTATTTTATTGGTGTAAGATTGAGATGATCACCTAAAAAGAGCTCTTTCCAGACCTAACCTAAGAAAGCATGGAGCTTTTTCATCAACCAAGCAAGAAATTAGACCTCTCCTAGAGTTGGAAAACTATTGGAGACAAATAATTTGGCCCATGGTGCTCTCCTTGAAGAATGAAAAAATCTCATCTAATGATTGAATTATTGCAGCTTCATTCGAAAAGGCAACTGTAGGATAGGAGCGTCACGGAGTCAAAGACATCATGTGCAGCAGTGTTTCACCATGTGGGTGAAGCTTCTAAGACGTGTAGAGCACATCATTTCTATCACTGTCACCCCTTCCATCCAACGTCCACATGGACAGTGGATTCTCGCTAATTCACTAACCACCCTATAAGGAATGAAGATCAAGCTACCATAGATCAAGCACAGAATCAAAATAGTCCAGCAATCACAGCAAGCAATCAACCATGATTTCAGCAACTTACCTTAAGCTACACCATGATAACTGATGCATAATTTTAGAAAGATAGAATCTGTCCAACTATGTATAATCATTATGTAATTCATTTAATTTAGCATTCTTTCTATATTGTACAGATTCCTAGTATAGAAACAGATTGTACATGATCAATATATATATAAATGAAAGCACACTCTCTCACTCAACTCGTGAGATTGTTTTTTCTCAAAACTTCTTTATGGTATCAAGAGCCAATACGGGTTGCTAGAGTGTTGTGTTTTTTTTCCCCTTCAATGGCTTCCTCTACTTCAGATCCCTATCCATATCCTGTCTTGCAGAATGTGTCAAATTATGTGTCTCTCAAACTCACTTCCAGCAATTTCCTGCTCTGGAAAACTCAGATGCTAAATATTCTTGAAAGCTATGACCTTCAAGTTTTATCACAGGTGATATACCCACTCCATCACAATTTATTCTTGATGAGTCTAATACCTCTCAGTCTAATCCACTTTATCACAAGTGGCATAGGTCTAATAGGTTTGTTAAAGGATGGCTTATAGCCACCTTGAGTGAGGAAGTTTTAGGCCTTGTGGTTGGTCTAAACACTGCCTCAGAAGTCTGGAGTGCCCTTGTTCATGCTTTTGCAAGGGTGTCCTCTGATCGTAGTCTTGCACTTAAGCAAAGACTCACCTCAATCACTAAAGGATCTGATTCATTGAGTGAGTACCTGAGGAGATTTAAAAGAATTTGTGATGAACTTGCTGCTATTGGCAAACCTGTTTCTGAACACAAGAAGTCTTGGTGGCTTCTCAATGGTCTTGGTAAGGATTTTGAAGTTTTTATAGCTACTATGCTAAGGCCACCTATTCCAGCCCTTTTAGAACTAGTTACTTTATTGGAAAGCTATACTAATCGATACAAGGTTGATGTTTCTCCTTCTCCTATGGTTTTTTATGGCCAAAAATCATTCAAACAAAGGAAACCGAACTCTAGCACTGGTTCCTTTAAATCCAAAGGCCGTGGCTTTGTCCAAGGCCAATCTGCTAGCTTAAGATCAAGCTCATCCAACAATCACTCTCGTGGTCTTTCTTCAAATTCAAATTCCTAAACAGCAGGCAAAGAAGAAGTTGTATGTTAGATATGTCACAAAAGAAATCATACTGCTCTTAAATGTTTCAATAGGTTCAATCATTCTTTCACAAATGACAGCCTTCCATAAAGTTTTGCAGCCATTAAAATGGATGAGGCTCCTGACACAAGTTCATGGCATCCTGACACAAGTGCAACTGATCACATGACTGCTAATGAAGGTACTCTTCACTCACTACTTCCATATAATGGTCATGATGGTATTATGGTTGGTAATGGTAAAAGTTTTACCTATCACTCATGTTGGACAAGCAATGGTTGGTTCAACTCAATCTCCAATACAATTGAATGATGTGCTAGTGGTACCTGAAATTAAGAATGATTTATTATCTGCTAGTAAGCTTACATCTGATTATCCAATGAGATTTGAGTTTGATGGTCATGATTTTGTGATAAAGGACAGGACAACAATGAGGACAGTAGCCACAAGAAGGAAATAGAAGGGACTATACATTTTTGATGATGCTGGTTCAATCTCACAGAATAAAAGGAGTTTTTTCTCCTCCAGATTTAGATCCACAAATAAAGAGAATTGGCATCTCAGGCTTGGACATCCAAATTCAAGAATCCTAGACTATCTTTGTAATAAGAAATTTATTACTCTTGATTCAAAACAGTCTTCTTCTGAAATCTGTACAAGTTGTCAAATGGGAAAAGCTTGTAAATTGCCATTTCTTTCAAGAGACAATATAGTCAATGTTCCTTTTGAAAAAGTTCATTGTGATCTATGGGGACCTGCTCCCACTCCTTCTAGAGAAAAATATAGATTCTATGCTATCTTTGTTGATGAAGCTACTAATTTCAATTGGTTAATTCCCCTCAAACACAAGTCTGATTTTCACTCTGCTTTTATACAGTTTCATGTGTTTGTCATGTGTCATTTTAATGCCCAAATTTGGGTTTTCCAAACTGATGAAAGAGGTGAGTTTAATAACAAGAACCTCACTAACTATTTTTAAAAATTTGGCATTCTTCATCAATCAGTTTGTCCAAAAACACCAGAACAAAATGGCAAAGTTGAGAGAAAGCATAGAAGCATAACCAATCTAGGTTTAACCATGATGTTCCATGCAAAACTTCCACCTAGATTCTAGTTATATTGCTTCTCTGCTGTTGTGTTTTTGCTTAACAGATTACCTTCTCCTCTTCTTAATATGTACTCTCCTTTCTTTAGACTCTATGCCAAACATCCTGGTTATAGCATTCTTAGAACTCTTGGGTCTAGATGCTTTCCTTATCTTGGTGATTTTAGGTCCAATACACCTGAACCAAAGTCACTCCCATGTGTCTTTATTGGTTACAGCACCAAACATAAAGGCTATAAATGCCTTTATCCACCCATTGGTCGAATTTGTACCTCAAGGCATGTTGTATATGATGAGTCTGTTCTACCATATTCTAAGCCAACTCTGTTATATGATTCTCCTTCTGTTGAGGGAGATTTTTCCAGCTTCATTGAATGTCAAAATAGTTCCTCAAACGCATTTGTGTTGCCCTCTGTATTTGCTCCTCCTTCCCATTCATCAATTCAAGCTACCATCATTGATTCGTAGCTTGTCTAGCAACATACAGATTCAACCATTCCTCCCTTACTTGCAGAATCAAATTCTTTGCAAAATACACTTCCTGTTGAAACTGTAGTGCAGCCACCATCACAGCATCATATGCAAACCAGGTCTAGGTGTGGCATTCACAAACCTAATCCTAGATATGCAAACTTGCAGAATTTGGTCTCTATTCCTCCTGAGCCAAAATCTATCAAAACTGCCAAAAACCACCCTGGTTGGTTTGCTGCAATGGAAGAGGAACTAGCTGCACTTGCAGTTAATCAAACTTGGAAATTAGTTCCAAGAACTGTTGACATGAATGTCATTGGATCCAAGTGGGTTTACAAGGCAAAACTAAAGGCAAATGGCACACTAGAAAGGCTCAAAGCAAGACTGGTTGCTAAAGGCTTCAGTCAAGTAAATGGGGTTGATTTCTCAGAAACCTTCTCTCCAGTTATGAAGCCTACTACTATCAGAATGGTCCTCACAATTGCTACTGTGAAAAAATGGGCATGTCATCAACTAGATGTTAAGAATGCGTTTCTACATGGTTGTCTCACCACTCCTGTCTACATGCATCAGCCCAATAGATGACATGGTGGTAATAGGTGACAATCCCAATAGAATTAAGTGGTTGATTTCTCAACTTAGTTCTCAATTTTCCATCAAGGATCTTAGTTGTCTTCACCATTTTCTAGGCATAGAAGTCCATAAGATTGGTTCAGATCTTCTCTTATCTCAGCACTGGTATATTATAGAGTTACTAACTCGAGCCAATATGCATTACTGCAAACCTTTGTCTACACCTATGCCATCCAAAGCTCAACAGCTCAAAGCTTCTGAGGAGCCTTTCCATGATCCAACTACTTACAGGAGCATGGTTGGAGGCTTGCAGTACCTAACATTTACTAGACTATATCTCTCTTTTTTCTGTCAACTATGCTTGTCAATTTATTCAAACACCAACAGTCCAGCACTTTCAGCTTGTTAAGAGAATTCTAAGGTACTTATAGGGCACAACAAAACTTGGCCTACATATAACCTCAAGCAACACACTCGACTTGTATGGGTTTTCTGATGTAGATTGGGCAAGTTGCTGAACCACAAGAAGATCTACCTTAGGGTATTGTACCTTCCTTGGCAGCAACTGCATTTCATGGAGTGCTAAGAAGCAACCTATAGTGTCTAGGTCAAGTGCTGAGGCTGAATATAGAGCCATGGCCTCAACTGCAGCTGAGCTGACTTGGCTTTCAAAACTACTTAGAGATCTTGGAGTACCTCAATCAAAAGCACCAACCTTATACTGTGACAACATGAGTGTTTTATATCTCACTGTTAATCCAGTTCTCCATGCTCGAACAAAGCATATAAAATTGGATTATCACTACATTTGATAAAGAATAGCACTTGGGGCTTTAGAAACTTAATTTGTTAAATCATTAGATCAGCTAGCTGATATTTTTACCAAGCCATTGCTCAAGGGTCCATTCAAGCAACTGCGAGACAAACTTGACCTCTGTTACCATACACAGTCAAGTTTGAAGGGGAGTATAAGGAATGAAGATCAAGCTGCCATAGATCAAGCACAGAATCAAAATAGTCCAGCAATCACAGCAAGCAATCAACCATGATTTTAGCAACTTACCTTAAGCTACACCATGATAACTGATGCATAATTTTAGAAAGATAGAATCTATCCAGTTGTGTATAATCATTATGTAATTCATTTAATTTAGCATTCTTTCTATGTTGTACAGATTCCTAGTATAGAAACAGATTTTACATGATCAATATATATATGAATGAAAGCACACTCTCTCACTCAACTCATGAGATTGTTTTTTCTCAAAACTTCTTTACACCCAACATCGAGAAATGTGCGGCCATTGAGAGGCAAGTCACATTGTATGAAAAGCCCTATATAGTCAATCTTCATCTCACGCTTGCAGATTTCCAAAGATTCAGAAGCTCTTTATCTCTCTCCCCTTCTCTGTCGTCTACTTTAACCCTCAAAGAAAGGCTAAAACCCTAACTCTATAGGTTGAACTCATTTCCTTATGCTTTCAAACGCTATAGTGTACATCAAACCAAGGTAGGGTAGATCATCAACATGAAATTCAATGAAAGCTCATAGCTATGGTAGCTTATTCTCTAAGATAATGCTAACAATGTTGGTTAATGACTATGAGTATGCTGTGTTATGATCTACTAGATCTCCGTCCCTTTTCTTTTGATACTTTTCTACATGCATAATACTCCACTATGATTTACTAGCTATTCTTGTTAAAGGCTGATGTTACTTTGTAAAAAGTAACTACTTTCCAGTTTTAAAGAGGAGTACATTGGTGTGTGAGTGGACCTTCTCTAGTTACTCTAGTGCATCTAAGAATTGAGTGATTTCTCATGGGTTGTCATTGTGCGACGACAAGCTCGAGCGAAATGGTAACGCTCTTGGGTCAAAGTCGTGGCCTCTCGGCTGGTAGAGGCTCGAAGATGTCGTGGTCAAGAACAGGGCACGAAGCAAGGCATCACTGGTTACAAAATCATTAGGATGGGAATTAAACAATGGCCCAAGTGATTACTCATATGTCAGAGATGTTGCATTGGCACAAAGAGCTCTTCCAACAACAACAAGTGCAGCACCAGAGAGCTAAGCATAGGGGCTGTTCTTATGAGTGATTTTTAGCATACCAATATCCGAGACTTTTCGAGAATGAAGGACCCATGAAAGCTGAAAACTAGATCAAGGGACTTTCGAGATATGTGGGTGCATGGAAGACCAGAAGGTGCTATATGCCAGTTACTTATTGTGATGGGAAGCATCTGATGGGACACAAAGAGATAGCGGTTAATCAAGGACTTGGGATCAATGGAGGCCGTAACTTGGCAAATAGAGTTCGCCAGCTTGATTCTGGCCAACATGGCAATCAAACAGTATGTCGCTAAATTTATAGAGTTAGGAAAGTTCACCCAAACCTTATTTTCATAGAGCAAATAAGTGTAGAGTGATATCAAGATGAGTTGCAGCCACAGATACGTTCCCAAATAGCTTGTCTGTAGATACAAGCCTTCTAGAGGTTAGTGGAAGTGGCCTTTATTATTAAACATGAGCATCACAACTTGGCAGCATTAACAACAAGTTTGAAGAGGAGGACGCATACTGGGGAAGAAAGTAGTTTCGGGCCCCCTCAAAATTTTATGTCCAAGTCAAGGACATGTCCGTAAGTGATTTCGGGAGTGTGCATGGGAGGTCGGACTCCTGTGTGCAGCCGATGCAATAGGTACCAAGAAGAACAGGTCAGAGGTAGTCAGTGCAGGTGCGGGTGTATGCCTTGACGCCTGGGGAGATTGATGAAGATGCCACAGAGACCCAAGAGGTTAGTGTCATTACAGGTATAAACCTTCTTAGTTAAGTTTAGATGTATACTGGATGGTACATTTTGATTATAAGAGTTAATGGTTTGATTGTATCAGGAAGAGTCAAGTTATTTGGGTACTGTGCATGTACCTTATTTGACTCGGGTGTATCGCAATCATTTATATCCACAACATTTGCTCAGATGTGTATTTTATGAACATACACCATGCAACAAAGTGTCGTAGTGGCTCTAACAACAACAGGCGGTAGTAGTATGCAAATGGAGAAGAAGTTAGTAAGAGTGATTCTAGAAGTATTCACCAACGATCTCCCTAGATAGCCTCCAATCAAAGAGATTGAGTTTGCAATTGATTTGGAATTGGGAGTAGCTGTGGTGCACAAGGCACCATATAGGATGGCACCATCAGAGTTGAAAGAATTGAAGGTGCAATTGTAAGAAATTTTGGATGAGAGGCTTATGAGATCGAGCTCGTAACCATGGGGAGCCCTAGTATTTTTTGTCAAGAAGAAGGATAGAACCCTTCAAATGTACATAGATTACCTGGAGTTGAATAAAGTGATGATAAATTAAAATACCCTTTGCCCAGGATTGATGATTGCCTCGATCAATTGCAAGGAGCAACAATTTTCTTTAAAAATTGACCTTTAGAGTAGGGTATCACTAGTTAAGGATCAAGGAGAGTGATGTGTCAAAGACTGCCTATAGGACTAGGTACATGCACTACAAACTCATGCTGATGCCTTTCATACTATCCCACGCCCCTGCATTGTTCATGGATATCATGAACCGGGTGTTCAGGATTTTGTCAAACATTTTCTTGGTGGTTTTCATTGAAAAGATTTTGGTCTGCTTAAGGGATTTTGAAGACTGTATGAACCACCTACGACTGGTATTGGGGAAACTGTGAGAGCATTGGTTGTACACAAAACTCAATAAGTGTGAGTTTTTCCTTGAATACGTAATGTGATACCCCATATGATAAGGATAAAGGTAAGTAGTGTATGGGATCCCACATTGCTTGGGAATGAGAAGTTCTTGCTCTTTATAAGGTTCCAATGGGGCTCCAATTGTATCATTGACTAGTCCTTTTGGAGTATAGGCCAAGTGGTTTGGGCTTCTATTGGGGCGTTACAAATGGTATTAGAGCTTATTCCAACAAAAAATGTGGGACTTGAGCCATGCCACCTACGACGAACTGGCTCAATGAGGATGTTGGGAATTTAATGAGGTAGATTGTGATACCCCATATTATAAGAATAAGGGTAGGTGGTGTTTGAGATCCCATATTGCTTGGGAAGGATAAGTTCTTGCTCTTTATAAGGTTCCAATGAGGCTTGAATTGTATTATGGACTAGTCCTTTGGAGTATAGGCCATGTGGTTTGGGCCTTCCATTGGGACGCTATAAATGTCTATATTGTGATACCTCATATGATAAGGATAATGGTAGGTGGTGTATGGGAATCCCACATTGCTTGGAAAAGAGAAGTTCTTGCTTTTTATAAGGCTCCAATGGGGCTCCAATTGTATCATTGACAAGTAAAGTTCATGGGGCGTGTGATTTCCAAGGATGAAGATGTAGTGGACCCTAGCAAGATCAAAGTAGTTCTAGATTGGGAGCCAGACCCATGACTGTTGATGAAGTCAAAAGTTTTTGGTACTTGCCGGATACTACAAGAGACTTGTGGAAGATTTCTCAAAACTTTCTTTGGCTTTGACTAGAAGAATACAAGCTTGTGTTGATTGAGAAATGTGAACGGAGTTTTCAAGAGTTGAAGAGTAGACTAACCATGGCTCTTATGTTGGCCTTCCTAGAGTCTCACAAGCCAATGGTAGTTTTCAATGATGCATCCAAATATGGCCTTGTATGCGTTTTGATGCAAGAGGGATGGATAGTGGTGCACTCATCATGTCAATTGAAGGACCATGAGAAGAACTAGCCCACCAATGATTTAGAATTAGCAGCTGTGATCTTCACCTTAAAGATTTGGAGACATGATCTTTATGGCAAGGCCAATGAGATATAGACGGACCAAAAGAGTTTGTAGCATCTCTTTACCCAGAAGAACCTCAACATGCGGCAAAAGAGGTGGTTGGAAAAAATTAGCAACTACTAGTGCAAGATCAAGTATCACCTAGGAAAGGCTAACTCAATCACTGATGCACTGAGTTGGAAGTCACAGGGGAAGGATGCAGTTGAGTCCTTAGAGATAGAATCCCTTATAAGTTGATGGATATTTGTTGAAGGGTCAAGAAGACGAAAGGACCCATGCATTTCAGTCTCAGTAGGAATAGTGGTTCATTAGTAAAGCTGCCTCCCAAGTGTAGAAGGTGTCAAGTTGATTCAAGGGGGAGTCACTAGGTTGATTCCATAGGGACTATGGTGGGTAGAAAATCACTTCAGTTTTAAAATGCTTGAGGATGCATTTGATTTCAGAAAATGGTGTAAATGTGCTATGTAATAATTAGATGTGTAAATTTGATCTAGACTTCAAAAGGAACTAAGTTAGTCTTATATGTACTCAAAGGAATGAAATGTACCAAATGTAAAGTATGCTAAATACAAATATACCAACTCAAATTTCTTAGGATGTTTGTTGAGTAGAAGAAAACGTCAAAGCAAAGAACAATGGTAGAAAATCAAATGTGTGCAATTTTTGGTATCTAAGGGACAAAAGATCAAACACCTAAGCTATAGGTTCACTTTTCATGGGTTGTGCTCAAATAAATTATGATTCCCTAACCCCTTCAAATACTTTCTCTGTTCAGAGATAAGCACTCGAAAGATTCAACAATGAAACACAAATCCAATCAACACTAAAACTTCTATTGAATTGTTAAACAATTTTGGAATAAACATCGCAGCCATGTATTCTCATTGCAACCCAAGCATCCATTGTGCCTCTTGTCAACAACAAATCAAGGGTCGAAGCAAGAACTCATGTTGATTCTTTTTGTAAACGGATTTACAATCCCTTAGACTTTGAAATTAAACCAAAGGAAATTCAAGTTACAGAAACCACAACCCAATCCAAGTTATGCTCGAGCTTAGGCACGGAAAATTACTCTTACATGATGAAAACAAAATGTTCTTTAACTAATGTAGAAGATTTTAACATAAAAAACAAAGATATGGAAAATAAGAATGGATGAGGTTCTGCTCTCTTGGAATTTCTGCACTAGCCGAGTATATCCCCAATCTCATCTTTTGATGCAGGACACGAGTAAGAGTAATAGTGGCAAGGCAATAAAGACAATAAAGGAAACGTATTGGACTTTCTCTTCGCACCATGATTCTTGCACTTCCACCATTTACATGCTGATTTTCTCCAGAATTTCCATAGACAACAACTTAATTTATTTCCTTCCTAGTTTGTCGTTAATTTTCCTTTTAAAGCATCTTAATTTATTCCCTTCCTAGTTTGTCGTTAATTATCCTTTTAAAGCAATATCTTTACTTACTTGGATTGATATATATTGATCTCCATTGTAAGAGAGAAGGCATTCATGATTTTAATAAGAAAAGTGTGTACTGTTTACTCCTTTGTTTATCTCTGGAAGACACAGATCTTCCTCTGTTTTATTTTATCTAGCTTCCACTACGTCAATTGGCATTAGATCATGTTGCACTGGCCTAATGGCTAGAGATGAGATTGAGGGCAATCAGTCCTGTGATGAGGAAAGCGGAGTCTCAGCCCTTTGGGCAGCTGTACGTTCACAAAGCCAACAAAACCAACAACGTTTTGAGGGTATTGAGCGCATGTTGCAGGAGATACAACGGGCCATTGCAGATGTCCAGGTTGATGGTAACAGGAATCGCAATGATGGAGGTTGAGACCGAATGGGTGGTGGTCATGGTTTCATACCTCGACAAAGGCAACAAGTGGTTGATGACTCTTCAGTGATGATGAAATTGAAACCCCTGTCCGGGGAGACCGAGGTAATAGGAGAGCCCCTGATAATATGAATAACTACCGAATAAAAATCGACCTACCATTTTTAGTAGCCATCTCCATGTTGAAAACTTTCTTGACTGGCTGTTGGAAGTAGAGAATTTCTTTGACTACATGCAGATTCTTGAGGCACAACAAGTGAAGTTAGTGGCATATAAGTTAAGAGGGGGTGCATCAACTTGGTGGGAGCAAATGCAAAATAATCGAAGGTGTCAAGGCAAATAACCAGTTTGTGCATGGCCCAAGATGAAGAGCTTGATGAGGGCGAGGTTTCTTCCACCAGATTATAAGCAAATTTTGTATCAGCAATATCAAAATTTTCGACAAAGAACCAGAACTATTAATGAGTATACAGAGGAATTTTATTGACTGAACTTGCGAAACAACTTGTCTGAAACTGAAGGACAGCAGGTGGCAAGGTATATTGGGGGGTTGAGACTAGCTATTCAAGACAAAGTGGCATTGCACACTGCTTGGACTCTATCAGAAGCTGTTAATTTAGCCGTGAAAATTGAGATGCAGTTAGCTCGCCCACCACCACCAACGCCAAGCTTTGTGCCATCACCTAAAGCTGCAAGCCAACAACTCAGTAATCCACAGATGCCATCATCTAGCAGACCACAAAGGAGCAGCAATATTGACCAAGCACAAAGGTCCTCTATGGCACAACCTTTGCAGAAAGGAAACTCCAGCAATAATCCTTACACCAAGCCCATGATAGGGAAGTGTTTTCAATGTAACCAACTTGGTCATTGCTCTAATGAGTGCCCCACACATCGACCAATCAATGTGATCAAGGGTGGAGAAAGTGACTCGAAGGAAGAGGTTAGCGATGAGGAAGAGGAAGGTGAATTGGTGGAAGGAGACGAGGGTGAGATGGTGAACTATGTGATTTAACGTCTCTTGTTGATGCCTAAGCATGAAGGGAAGCATCAAAGACATGATATCTTCAAGACCCGCTGCACTATTAACAACAAGGTGTGCAACTTAATAATTGATAGTGGTAGTTGTGAAAACATAGTTATGAAGGCCCTCGTGACAGCACTGCAATTGAAGCCTGAGAAGCACCCTCATCCTTACAAAATCAATTGGATCCAAAAAGGGATTGAGGCACGAGTGTCTGATTAAGCTGCATTATTGCATATTTTATACATTTAAAACCAATATATTCTTAATTGTTTTATTATTTTATCATTGGTTTTAGATGGAAAAATTGATTAAGAGGCATAAATCCAAGTTGTGATATAAATTGATTAAAAACATAGTTTATGCTTGATTTTATAACTTGTGATTTATTTGGGCAATAATTACTCACTTGCACAACACACTTTTATTTTTTCATCTCTTGTTTAATTTTATTTATTTTAGTTTCTTTGTCTAATTTTATATTATTTTATTTTGTTTATCTAGTTTTATTTTTTCTGTGATTATTGTTTATTTTTGCTTGTCTAATTTTTATTTTACTTTATTTTATTTTATTTTTATTTTTACAGGTTTGCTAAATGACTTGTTGTTTTGTACATAAACAAAAACGACAAGTCGTTTTGGTCATCTTCAACCTCCCGCACGTAGTCTCCTTGCATGTTTTCGGACCAGCAGCTCCACCGCCTAGTGTAGACGTGCCCAGCCACCTGCAGCCACGGCAGGACCTATCACAGTGAACCACGCTGCACTGCAACAAGCACCACTCAGCAGACACTGGAAAGAACAACTGCCGCCACCCATGCATGTTGCCTCACGTCCACAGAAACACCAAAAGCACGGCAACACCACTCCACGCAGCAGCACTGCACCTACATGGCACCATGCCCGACCAACTCCAGTGCCTCGCTGCACCATAACCATGGACGTCCTGCAGTGAAGCACCTCCACCTCCATGCAGCCGCAGTGCATTGCCACCGTAGCAGCACAACCATGGCAGAACCTCTTCCTGCACACAGAACTCCTCCGCATGCACAGCATCACCGCACGTCCACTGCGTGCATACAACCATGTGCCACTGCCCCGCATGCACGGCCATGCAAATCAGCCATCACCGAGAAGCCTCTGTTCTACATCCTTGAAACAGAGCACCTCCACCTCGCTGCCAACGTTCATCCACAGTAGTGCCCACGTCGCGACCGTCTGAAACTCCTTGTGCAGCCACCACGTTCCACCCTGCCACTACTCAGCCTCGATCTGCTACCCCATGACGCACCACCATTTGAAATGTTCATACGGGTAGACAGAAAGCTGGGAAGACGAAAGGAAAACAAAGAAAAGAAAATAATAAAAAGAAGAAGACAGACTGGGACCGAAACAAAGATAGACACGGACGTGCCTATGAAAGAAGCCGAAACAAAATTGCTTTCGGTTGTTTTGCCCTCAAGCAGAAAAGAAACAGTGTATTGGTTTTTGCACGCACGCGGAATCGTAACTCTTCACAAGGGACGTAGCAGCATAGTGTTATTTAAAGCCTATATAAAGGCCTGTAAATGAAGAGTCAGTGTATGAGTTTTTAGTCAGTTTTTATTTTTCAGATGTTAGTTTTGTGTAATTCATTCATCATTTCAGAAATCAGTTTTAATTTATAGTCCAGTAAACTTTATTTTTGTAAGTCTTATATTCCAGTCTTGATTTTGTTTAGTGAATAAATTTTCAGTCCTCTTTAAGAAATGTTGAGAGTTCATTTTAATTGGAAGTTTAGATTTTTGGGTTGGAGAACACCGTCTCCATTTCTAAACATCAGATTTATTCCTTACATTGGAAACTCAGATTTTTGGGTTGGAGAACGCAGTCTCTATTTCCAAACATCAAGTTTATTCCTTACAATTTCTGTCCTCACTTAATTTAAATTTATGTCATTTAAATTCCTCGCACTTTTAATTTCCTGCAATTTATTTTTATGTCATTTAAATTCCTCGCACTTCTAATTTCTGCAATTTAAATTTATGCTATTTAATTTTCTTGTTCCTTTAAATTTAAGTTATTTAATTTCTAGTAATTTTAATTTACTATCTTGCATTTTAATTTCTTACTTTTCATCGTTCACTCAAAACCAACAAACATGAATCTAGTCCATGACTAGTAAATTTTCATTTCCATTACACTCCCACATTCATTGTACATATCATCACTTTAATTTTATTTTCTCATCGTAAATATTTTCACCATTTTCATGAGTTTGATTTTTAAAGCATTTTCCTTGAGGAGACGATCTAGGAATTTATTCCTAATTATTACGTGACATACTCCTGCACTTGGGACAGCCTTTGTACTGCTCATTTTTGAGTGAGTCAAGTTTTTGTAAATTCCTAGATCGTCTCCTCAGGGAAAATGCTTTAAATATCAAACTCATGAAAATGGTGAAAATNTTTACTAGTCATGGACTAGATTCATGTTTGTTGGTTTTGAGTGAACGATGAAAAGTAAGAAATTAAAATGCAAGATAGTAAATTAAAATTACTAGAAATTAAATAACTTAAATTTAAAGGAACAAGAAAATTAAATAGCATAAATTTAAATTGCAGAAATTAGAAGTGCGAGGAATTTAAATGACATAAAAATAAATTGCAAGAAATTAGGAGTGCGAGGAATTTAAATGACATAAAAATAAATTGCAGGAAATTAAAAGTGCGAGGAATTTAAATGACATAAATTTAAATTAAGTGAGGACAGAAATTGTAAGGAATAAACTTGATGTTTGGAAATAGAGACTGCGTTCTCCAACCCAAAAATCTGAGTTTCCAATGTAAGGAATAAATCTGATGTTTGGAAATGGAGACTGTGTTCTCCAACCCAAAAATCTAAACTTCCAATTAAAATGAACTCTCAACTAAAATAAGCTGAACTCTCAACATTTCTCAAAGAGGACTGAAAATTTATTCACTAAACAAAATCAAGACTGGAATTTAAGACTTACAAAAATAAAGTTTACTGGACTATAAATTAAAACTGATTTCTAAAATGATGAATGAATTACACAAAACTAACATCTGAAAAATAAAAACTGACTAAAAACTCACACACTGACTCTTCATTTACAGGCCTTTATATAGGCTTCAAATAACACTATGCTGCTACGTCCCTTGTGAAGAGTTACGCGTCCGCGTGCGTGCAAAACCCAATACACTGTTTCTTTTCTGCTTGAGGGCAAAACAACCGAAAGCAATTTTGTTTCGGCTTCTTTCATAGGCACGTCCGTGTCTATCTTTGTTTCGGTCCCAGTCTGTCTTCTTCTTTTTATTATTTTCTTTTCTTTGTTTTCCTTTCGTCTTCCTAGCTTTCTGTCTACCCGTATGAACATTTCAGATGGTGGTGCGTCGTGGGGTAGCAGTTCGAGGCTGAGCAGTGGCAGGGTGGAACGTGGTGGCTGCGCATGGAGTTTCAGACGGTGGCGACGTGGGCACTGCTGTGGATGAACATTGGCAGCGAGGTGGAGGTGCTCTGTTTCAAGGATGTAGAACAGAGGCTTCTCGGTGATGGCTGATTCGCATGGTCGTGCATGCGGGGCAGTGGCACACGGTTGTATGCGCGCAGTGGACGTGCGGTGGTGCTATGCATGCGGAGGAGTTTTGTGTGCAGGAAGAGGTTCTGCCATGGTTGTGCTGCTACGATGGCAGTGCACTGCGGCTGCATGGAGGTGGAGGTGCTTCACTGCAGGACGTCCATGGTTATGGTGCAGCGAGCACTGGAGTTGGCCGGGCATGGTGCCATGTAGGTGCAGTGCTGCTGCGTGGAGTGGTGTTGCCGTGCTTTTGGTGTTTCTGTGGACGTGCGGCAACATGCATGGGTGGCGGCAGTTGTTCTTTCCAGTGTCTGCTGAGTGGTGCTTGTTGCGGTGCAGCGTGGTTCACTGTGATAGGTCCTGCCGTGGTTGCAGGTGGCTAGGCACGTCTGCACTGGGCGGTGGAGCTGCTGGTCCGAAAACATGCAAGGAGACGATGTGCAGGAGGTTGAAGATGACCGAAACGACTTGTCGTTTTTGTCTATGTACAAAACGGCAAGTCGTTTAGCAAACCTGTAAAAATAAAAATAAAATAAAATAAAGTAAAATAAAAATTAGACAAGCAAAAATAAACAATAATCACAGAAAAAAATAAAACTAGATAAACAAAATAAAATAATATAAAATTAAACAAAGAAACTAAAATAAATAAAATTAAACAAGAGATGAAAAAATAAAAGTGTGTTGTGCAAGTGAGTAATTATTGCCCAAATAAATCACAAGTTATAAAATCAAGCATAAACTATGTTTTTAATCAATTTATATCACAACTTGGATTTATGCCTCTTAATCAATTTTTTCATCTAAAACCAATGATAAAATAATAAAAAAATTAAAAATATATTGGTTTTAAATGTATAAAATATGCAATAATGCAGCTTAATCACACCCCCCAACTAGCATTTTGCTAGTCTCTGAGCAAAATAGTGAAAATTAATTGAGATGAATATTGCATAAAGCTCGAAATCCAAACAAAAGTAATCAAACACAATAATGAATTCTCACAAAATGCGACACGTAACTATCAACTCTTAGGGGCTATATTCACCAAGACTATCTCAACAATCTTTCATTAAGAATTGGGGAAAATGTCTCAAAACTCAAGTGTGTGTGTGTGTAGCTAAACGATTGTGTGTTCTTCATTACTAATCGGGATTTATCCCAGGATTTTTCAATTTTAAGATTAATCATTTCTGATTCTAACTACCTCAAAGCCCAAGGGACTAGCAGTTTTCATGCCAACTCTGTTTAAAGGTTGATCACTCAACCCCCAAAGTTTGGGTAACTGTTTCTAGCCCTTTACTAAGGAAAGCTCAGTGCTTCATCCTTTTATTATTATTATTATTATTATTATTATTATTTCTTTTTTTTTTCAAGTGGATTCGAACAGTGGGGAATCAAACCCAGGACCGTGCGCCTAACCCACACAATCCCAAGTTCGCCCTTACCACTGAGGCTGATCCATGTTCTTTTTTTTTTTTTTTTCAAGAGGCTCAGTAGTCCTGCAATTTACTTTTCCTGTGTAAAATCCATGAACAGTAATGAAGAACACTATCAGTGTAAGCATGTGTAAAATATTGTTTGAGATTTTTCCTTCATTATATATAAATCATGCCAAGTCTATCTCAATAAATATAGCATCCTGGTGTTTCAAGTCATACATCAAGCAAAATATAATGCATTAGGAATTATGTTCTATGCTCAGGGCTGAAAATAAATCTTCATAAAAATAATTCTGCTCAACTACACCACCAAGATGCTCAAATTGATAGAAATGGAGTGTGTCAATGGTGTGTATAACAGTGCAAATCACATTAAGGCAAAATTTGTATAATCCAGTGCATACACACTAATAAAGAAAAGATGAGCAATAAAAGAAAAACTAACATAGAAAATAAAGAAAGAGAAGCAATCAACAAACAACAATACAGAAAATAAACAATCATGTAATCCATTATACACACGCAAAAAAAAAAAAAATAAAAAATAAAACAAAAAATAAAACAAACAATAAAATAGAAACTAAACAAAGAGACGAAAATAAAAGAAACAACACAACATAAACAACAGATGTAATAACAGAACAGATTTAAAAAATGTACGAGAAAATTTAAAGAAGAACTTCCTGGACAGGTGAGAAATGCTTGTGGATGAAAAACGACTTCATGTAAAATTCTTTTTTTCATCCAGCGGTCGAAAATCAGTGTCTACTTTGTGTCAAGTTCCTTTTTCCATAGGAAAGTTTTACAAAGATGAAGCCACTTGTGATGTTGTGGAGATGGATGCCTGTCATTTGTTGCTTGGGCGACCATGGCAATTTGATACAAATGCAACTTATAAAGGGCGTGACAATGTGTACTCATTTTGGTGGCATGAAAGAAAAATATTGTTGGTACCCATGACGGCTAAGAGTTCAGATCCTATAGCTATGGTGAGAAAAAAATCTTTTCTAACCGTGACTGAAGATCAATTTATAAGAGACATTAAAGAGGCTGGGGAAGTATGGTCATTAGGTGTGAAGGGAGAGCAGAATACCAAAGTATTTGAAGTTCCTCCACAAGTGCAACATCTACTAGATGAGTTTGAGGGGCTCGCTCCACAAGAATTACCGGAAGGCCTTCCTCCCATGTGAGAGATCCAACACCATATCGATTTAGTTCTAGGGGCAAGTCTACCTAATCTTCCACATTACCGCATGAGTCCCAAAGAAAATTAGATCCTGCAAGAGCAGGTTGACTACCTTATTCGCAAGGGTCTGATTCGAGAAAGCATAAGTCCTTGTGCCGTACCAGCCTTACTCACACCCAAGAAAGATGAGACTTGAAGGATGTGTGTGGACAGCCGCGCTATTAACAAAATTACGGTGAAATACAGGTTTCCCATTCCTAGGCTAAATGACATGTTGGATATGCTTGCAGGTTCAAAAATCTTCTCCAAAATCGATTTACGCAGTGGCTATCATCAAGTTAGAATCCGGCCTGGTGAACGGAAGACGGCATTCAAAACCAAGGAAGGGCTATATGAATGGCTAGTGGTGCCATTTGGCCTTTCCAATGCTCCCAGCACCTTCATGTGCATCATGCATCAAGTCCTCAAGCCCTTTATTGGGAAGTTTGTCGTCGTTTATTTTGACGACATCCTGCTCTATAGCCAAGATGAACAGCAACACATTGGTCACTTACGGGAGGTATTATCAGTCCTCCACAATAATAAGTTGTAAGTTAATCTAAAGAAATGCACTTTCTTCACTACCAGGTTGTTATTCCTCGATTTTGTGGTAAGCACGAAAGGCATTCATGTGGATCAGGAGAAGGTCCGTGCCATTCGAGAATGGCCAAATCCCACCACCATCACTCAAGTTCAAGGCTTTCACGGATTGGCAACTTTTTACCAACGTTTCATTCGAGATTTCAGCACAATTGCTGCACCCCTCACGGAATGCATGAACAAAGGGAGGTTTCAATGGGGAGAAGACCAGGAAACCAGCTTCAAAGCTTTAAAAGAAAAATTGTCCACTCACCTATACTCGCCTTGCCCAATTTTGAGAAATTGTTTGAAGTAGAATGCGATGCATCCATTATCGGCATTAGAGCTGTTCTCTCTCAAGAAGGGAAACCTGTTGAATTTTTTAGTGAAAAGTTGAATGAAGCAAGAAGAAAATGGACTGCTTATGAGCTAGAATTTTATGCCATAATCCAATCTTTAAAGCATTGGGAGCATTACTTAATACAACGGGAGTTTGTGCTGCATAGCAACCTCCAAGCTTTGAAATTCATTAAGACTCAGAGCCATTTAAATCGAATGCATGCCAAGTGGATCACTTTCATACAGAAATTTACCATGGTGCTGAAACATAAGTCTAGCAAGCAAAATAGGGTAGCTGATGCTTTGAGCCGCCGTGCACAATTGCTCGCAACATTCCAGGTGGAGGTTACTGGCTTTGAACAGCTGAAAGAATCATATGCTGAAGACGAGGATTTTGCTGACACATGGGGCAGGTGCATTACACGACAACCAGTGGCTGACTTCCATGTCCAGGATGGGTTCCTTTTCCGTGGCACCTAAATTTGTATCCCTCGGTCATCTTTACGGGAACATGTCCTACATGATTTGTATGGAGGTGGCTTAGGTGGTCATGTCGGGCGAGACAAAACCATCTCTTGGGCGTTACTTTTGGCTCCAACTTAGACGTGATGTGGGTCGTTTTGTTCAAAGGTGCCCCGTGTGCCAAGTGGGGAAAGGGCAAGCACAAAACACTAAATTGTATACTCCTTTACCAATTCCAGAAAACATATGGGAAGATTTGAGCATGAATTTTGTGTTTGGTCTTCCATGAACTCAAAAGGGGTGCGGACTCGATTTTTGTCGTTGTTGATCGATTCTCCAAAATGGCACATTTCATTCCTTGTCGAAAGACAGCGGATGCCTCCAATATGGCCAACCTATTCTTCAAGGAAATTGTACGTCTTCATGGAGTACCAAAATCAATAATCTCTGACAGAGACGTCAAGTTTTTAAGTCATTTTTGGGTAACTCTCTGGAAGAAGTTCGGCACCTCCCTCAAGTACAGCACCATTTGCCACCCCCAGACGGATGGCGAACCGTACACTTGGTAACATGATACATTGCATCTCAGGAGATAGGCCAAAGCAGTGGGACGTTGCTCTTCCACAGGTGGAGTTTGCTTTCAATAATATGTGCAATCGTTCCATTGGGAAAACACCTTTTGAGATTGTGTATACCAGTCCACCGAAGCATACTCTAGACATTGTCCCCCTTCACAAACTTCCTGGATTAAGTGTAACAGTAGAGCATATGGCCGAGCAAATCTAACAAGTGCATTAGAAGTGCGCAAAAACCTAGAAAAAGCTAATGACAGTTATAAAGCCTCAACTGATAAGCACAGACGTGTCAAAAATTTTCAAGAGGGAGACTTAGTGATGGTGCACCTTCGCAAGTCACGATTTCTTGCAGGCACCTACGGGAAGTTGAAGAACAAGAAATATAGACCTTTTCGGATTTTGAAAAAAGTTAACGATAATACTTATGTGGTTGAGCTACCTGAAACATGTCCATTTCCTCTACTTTTAACGTGGTAGACCTTTTTGAATACTACCCACCAGACGAGCCCTTATATGTCAGTAATAACTTGAGGTCAAGTTCTGTTTTAAGTGGGGGAGAACTGATGCAAGACACGAGTTAGAGTAATAGTGGCATGGCAATAAAGACAATAAAGGCAACGCGTTGGACTTTCTCTCCGCACCATGAATCCTGCACTTCCAACCATTTACACGCTGATTTTATGCAGAATTTCCATAGACAGCAACTTAATTTATTTCCTTCCTAGTTTGTCGTTAATTTTCCTTTTAAAGCAACTTAATTTATTTCCATCCTAGTTTGTCGTTAATTATCCTTTTAAAGCAATATCTTTACTTACTTGGATTGATATATATTGATCTCCATTGTAAGAGAGAAGGCATTCATGATTTTAATAAGAAAAGTGTGTGCTGCTTACTCCTTTGTTTATCACTGGAAGACACAGATCTTCCTCTATTTTATTTTATCTAGCTTCAGCAATGTCATCTTTCCTTCCTCTTTTATGCTTTTCCCCTGTCGGCCGTGCTGTGTTTGTAAATGTATTCTTGAATCTTGGACCACAGAATATTCCTCAATCTCCTTCCCACTCAGCTCTGAGTCCCTTTCAGTTATAACCCCTTCCATTCTAGTCGTGGCTTCCCTGTGGCAGAGTAGGTGTAAATTAGTGATGGACATGGGTTAGAAACAGATTTTGGTATTCTAGAAACCTGTTGTTTTATCACATGGTGGAAGAAGTAGGAAGTCACATGGGCTCAATTATCACTTATCCGAATTACCATAGGGTTCTAATGCACTTAAAATAGATAAAAGACCCAAAATGCTATTAGACTTAAGTTTCAGCAATTATCTCTATTCTAATCACAACGCCTATCAATTATCTCATCACACCCCCCCAGCTAGCCTTTTGCTAATCTCTAATAAATTGAGCGATTGGAAGAAAAACAAAAAGTTAACTTCCTTCCAAAGTTACCGAGATAAAACATCTATACCAAAACTAGAGATTGTCAAAAGCATGGATATTAAAGCTGAGATAGATTAGATTACAACTCTTCACATAAGCTCATGAAATACTCAAGCACTTAAACAAAGGAAATGTGTAAAAAGGTTGTAGATCACTAAGTCTAATAAGTGGGTGGCAAGACTACCAAAGTTGGCTATCAAATTTTATTAAGTACTCATAATATCAATAGCTTAATCAAGAAGAATCAAAACTAATCTTGCTCCAATTCAAAACCATAACTTTTCTTGATCTCTGGTTTGTCCCTTTCCTCAAGTGTTTTGCTCATTTTCAATCAAGAGATGCATTGGCGGAGGCCTAGCTCTCTTCTTCTTCTTTTATTGTTTTATTTTTATTTTTATTTTATTTTTAATCTTTTTTATTAAACCATAAAGATATGGTTCATTAGAGCTCCTATCAACTGCAATATTGGGTCAGACTTTGTAAAATAAGAAGGCAACCAAGGTGTCCTAGATTGTGTATGGTTGAGTTTAGCAACCAACAACTTAATCAAACATTTCCTTTGCCCACATGTAACACAAGGTTACATACCCCCATTCATGATAGTTAATATGTAATGCATCGTAGTATACAACTAGCAGTATGCAAAAATCGTAGCAAATAGAAGGGTGAAAACAAAACTTATGCCAGAATAACTAAAACATCCTAATTTCATTAGAAATCATCAAGTTCAAAATACCAACATAGCATAGACTTAAGTACAAAGTCAAATCATTCTCTTCATGCGATCTAATGCATGAAGGATTAGGGCTATAAACATGATGATCAAATCTAGTCTCCTCTCAAGGTTAGGCTCGTCCTCAATCAGTTAGATCCAATACTCCATCTAATCCATCCTTTTCGTATCCTGACATAACTTTTATCATTCCCAAAGAAATGATAGCGGGTCCATAAGGGGTGAGGTTTACATGAAATCTCAGTAAGTTAACAACTAACTTGCACAAAGATAAATTATGCATGAAGAATGATAAATATAAAATGTAGAAAATGCAGAAAAATGTGTGCGTCTCCCATCCAGATTCCTCAACATTTTCAGAAAAATAGAGACACATACTTTCGTTCAGAGAACATTTTACTTTAATCGTCAAAAGATAATATTTTCATCATAACATTTCATCATTTTTAGCAATTCATAAATTGATCTTAACTTGTGGTATCGTCACAATTCCCCACAAGTACTGTGAGTACCTTCCAGTAATCGTAGTACAACTCACGTTGAAACTACGTTGTCTATAGACTCGTTCTTAATGCATTGGTAATATAACATAATATCATAACATCATAACGTGCATACCCACCTGTATTAGGTATCATAACAGATTGACTTCACTCTGATGTTCTTTAAATAGAACCCATTCGAAGCCCGTTGACTGTTCTTTGTTAACCTAGGGGTTGCTACTCCATTCTTAAACACTCTAGAGTGGACATGGGAGTTTCACTATGATAATTTTCTATCCTAACCTTTGGGGTCGTGACAAAAATTATTTTCATGCTAAGTTAAAAAAATGTGTTCCACGACATGCATATATATAGCAAAACTTTTTTTGTGAAATGACATTTATAGATGCAATATGCTAAAATGGTAAAAATATCACATGTCATATAAATATACACTCACTTTATCATATAACATGATATTTTATGCTCAATGTGATAATTGAAACATGAATGAAGCATTTATCAATAAATCATAAATAATCTGTCAAGGTGTAAGTTAGAGGCCAACTTACAAACTTCCAGAGTAATTAAAAAAATGTCGTAGTAGCTGAAATCAAGTGTGCACTAAGTTAGAATTAATACTTCTATGGTTGAGGTTCAAAATCAAAGGCTTAAAAAATGGGTATTTATAAAAATACCTATAGACTCTAAAAAATTGTCATTATGGCCCTAAATTTTCACTGGTTGTAAACGTACTCCAAATTTAATCAAAACTCATGGACTTCATATTTTTGGTATTATAAAACCATATATGCCCTTGGATTTTCAAAAATCATAGTGGAACTTGCCCAAACAGTCCCAACCCATGGCATGCACTCTAGTTGATGCCTAAGTGTATTTTCAACTATTGATCCCTATGAATGCATGCATATGAGATTTTCTTTAATCACAAATGATTACTAACATCTTTAATGACATAAAGAAGGCTAATTATTAGATAATCAAGTTTATCCCAACACTTAATATCGTACCAACCTTCTCAAAACTCAACCAAATATCGTACCAACACTTGGAAACAAAGCTTGACATGCTAACTAAGAATGAAAGCAAGAAAAATTACAAATGTTGTGGCCTTCCAAAAACTCAAGACAGCCTTACACAAGAACACTCAAGAACTCACTAGGTTTTACTCTTTTGATCTCTAAGAGGGAGAAGTGCTCTCAAGGTTTAAGAGGAAGCTTGGACCTAAGGTGTGGGGGAAATTTGGGGGTGAAGGAGCCTTTTATAGGTAGCCAAAGGGAGGGGGGGTTGGCCTTGGTCCAAGGTGATTGATGGAAGGTGCTGTAAGAATCTGAATTTTCCAAATTTGCACTCCAACAGTTATGTCACCTTATACAGGCCAAAATAGTGCCCTAAACCACCATGATGTCACTTCTCTAGTTGCTACATTACTCCTATGGGAGCTGGTCATGTGGTGCGGAAGAAATAGAAGGAAAGCCAACAAAACCATTTATGGGACTGACGGGTTCAAAGTGATTTTCTTTCGACAATTTTGCTCATTGTCTTGACTTATCCTCTTGACTCATAGTCATGGATGATTTGTGCTGGTGCAAAGTCACTTCTTGAAGAATTTTTTTGGTGGTAGAGGGTGGATAGTTGGCTGCTAAATAATCATGAAGGTGCAGCCCGAAATAAGGTGATGCAATGGAGGGTGTTTGCTGAAATTTTCAGATTGTCTTACCTCTTAACACATAAAATCATATCTCGTTGTTCAAAAATAAACTCCAATTCCTCAATCACTCATAGACCTCATTGTTTTAAACCATCTACTCCAAAATAATAAACTAAGAATACGACAAAGTCTCAAAATAAAAGCCAACTTTCCAAAGTGCCAAGTCAACAGAGAAAAACGAAAGTATTCAATAAAATTCCCAAACAACAAGTACCCTCTTTGCATTTAATACACTATGCTCACAAAGCTTACCCATGCTTCCTATTCTTGAACTTCCGCTAAAGTATCCAAAGTATCTGAAAAATGTTGTGGAGATAAAGGGTGAGTTATCAACAACTCAGTAAGCAGAGGACATATACTAGCATGCAAACATGAGCATTTACAAAGTACAGTATGCAGAACAAAACCTTTTCCAGAGTTATCATGCAGAACAAAACATGTTTTCAAACGTAACAGAGCGATGGTTTTAAGTCACATAAAGCCAGAGTACTTTGGCATAACATAACCTGAACATCATCATCACATCAAAACAGAGCATCTCATAGAGCAGAGACCATGTTTCACCCCCATGGTAGGGTTGTGGTAACCTCGGTGGCCAAACCAGGCAGAGACAGAGGTGAAATTTTTTCCTTATTACTCTCGGAGCCCCGAGTGTGCACACAGGAAAGACCACAATAAAACCACTTTGTTTCCAAAGTGGGTGCACTCAGAGACAGAGAAGTTGGTACCAACCCAAACAGAGCAGAGCAGAGACAGAGTCAGATACAAAAATTCAGTACACCATGCCAAAGGTTTTCAGATGCCATATCAAAACCCAACAGAGTACCAAAACATAGCTAGATCATTTTGACATACTGAAAAGGAAAATTCGGAGCATCTTTCTAAATCAATGCACAATTTTTCAGATTCTCAATATCGCTCTTTGTTTTAGATTTCAGAGACAGCATGATAACATTTAGCTCATGTCTACACAATGCATGTCAGAAACATTTTTCCTTTTTCGTACATATTTCATGAGTAATGCAAATAAGCAACCGAGGTTGGTTTTTCCCAAGATCTCATTTCATCACAAAATATGCAAAGTTTTCAGAAAATCAACCTCAGTCTCAATAATTCGTGTAAAGCCTAGAAAAGGGACCATGCTTACCTGGACTTTTAGCTTTTCACAATTTCTCCACAACAGTATTGAACGAAAATCAATCGTTACCTATAAAAAATAATCACGTAATTTTTCATAAATGTCCAATCGAAACGTATTTCCATATTTAAGCCTAAGATGCTAAAATAACTTATTTTAATTCCTCAAAAACCTAAATTCACAAAATCCTAAAATATTAACACTTCCCTAATTCCAACTAAATCTCTCACTAAAGTATTAAACTCTAACTTATTTACTATTGAAAAACAAACTATCACAATAATACTACATAACATAATTATACCAAAAATTCATTTTTAAGTTATACAACAATAACTATTTAATAAACTAGAACATAATAAAATTACAACATTATCACTTTTTTTTTTTGAGAGAAAACTTTACTTAAAATAAATTTAACTTACCAAAATAATTTCTGTAAACATAGAAAACTTAGAGTTTACAAATAAAATTTAAAAGCTTAAAACACAATAATGAAACTTGTAACTCAAAGGTAATAATCTAATTTTATTTATTTAGTAGACCAAAAATAGAATAGTTTCTGTAATACTTTATCTTTAGAAAACATGATCAAAATGGCATATCGGTAATAATCATCTTACACTAGGAGATGCTTATAAACATTTTTGAGTCCTAAAGTAAAAACACGAAAACAATTAAAATGGGGTGCAGCGGCAGAGGCTACCAAATAAAAACTGAGGAGGCACGGCTCGGCTGAGCTGAGCTTGAACAACCGTGGTGGCGTGGCTGCAGTTGGCTGAGGGCGGTGCGGCAAAGTTGCGGACACTGAGTGGTTGAGTATAGAGAGAGAGAGAGAGAGAGAGAGAGAGAGAGAGAGAGAGAGAGAGAGAGAGATTTGAGCGAGAGAGAGTGACTCGTTCGAGAATGAGCAGCACAAAAGGCTATCCCAAGTGCAGGAGCGTGTCGCGTAGTAATTAGGAATAAATTCCTAGATCGTCTCCACAGGGAAAGTGCTAAAAATAAACTCGTGTAAAAATGGTGGAAATATTTAAGATGAGAAAATAAAAATAAAAAGAGATGATATGTACAATGGATGAAAGAGTGCAGTGAAAAGAGGATTTTACTGGTCGTGAACCAGATTCATTTTTGGTTGGCTTTGCGTGTTTTGGATGCAGTGATTAAAGAAATTAAATTGCGAGACAATGAATTTAAATTGCTGAAAATTAAATGACTGAAAATTAAAAGAGCAAGAAAATTAAAAGACATAAAAATAGTGAAAATTAATTGAGATGAATATTGTATAAAGCTCGAAATCCAAACAAAAGCAATCAAACACAATAATGAATTCTCACAAAATGCGACACGTAACTATCAACTCCCAGGGGCTATATTCACCAAGACTGTCTCAACAATCTTTCATTAAGATTTTGGGAAAATGTCTCAAAACTCAGATGTGTGTGTGTAGCTAAACGACTGTGTGTTCTTCATTACTAGTCGGGATTTATCTCAGGATTTTTCAACCTTAAGATTAATCATTTCTGATTCTAACTACCTCAAAGCCCAAGGGTCTAGCAGTTTTCACGCCAACTCTGTTTAAAGGTTTATCACTCAACCCCCAAAGTTTGGGTAACTGTTTCTTGCCCTTTAATAAGGAAAGTGGACCGCTTCATCCTCTATTTATTATTATTACTATTTTTTTTTCAAGTGGATTCGAACAGTGGGGAATCAAACCGAGGATCGTGCGCCTAATCCACACAATCCCAAGTTCGCCCTTACCACTGAGACAGATCCCTTTTTTTTTTTTCAAAAGGCTCGGTAGTCCTGCAGTTTACTTCTCCTGTGTAAAATCTATGAACAGTAATGAAGAACACTATGAGTGTAAGCGTGTGCAAAATATTGTTTGAGATTTTTCCTTCATTATATATAAATCTTGCCAAGTCTATCTCAATAAATATAGCATTCCGGTGTTTCAAGTTATACATCAAGCAGAATATGATACATCAGGAATTATGGTCTATGCTCAGGGTTGAAAATAAATCTTCATAAAATAATCCCGCTCAACTACACCACCAAGATGCTCAAATTGATGGAAATGGAGTGTGTCAATGATGTGTATAACAGTGCATATCACATTAAGGCAAAAATTGTGTAATCCAGTGCACACACACTAATACAGAAAAGAGGAGCAATAAAAGAAAAGCTACCACAGAAAATAAAGAAAGAAAAACAATCAACAAACAACAACACAAAAAAACAATCATGAAATCCATTATACACACGCAAAAAGTAAACAAACTATGACACAGAAATTAAACAAAGAGATGCAAACAAAATAAACAACACAAAATAAACAACAAAATACAATAGCAGAAACAGTGTTTAAGTAAGTATACGAGAGTAGAGAAAAACTTCCTGGCCCAGAGAGAAATGCTTGGGGTGAAAAATTTTCTTGCGAAAATTTTTCTGTGTTTCAGTCCAGCTAAGTGTTGAGTGTTCTCGACACTAGAACCCTCAAACTGGATCGAATTTAAAGATGATCTGTCAGCAAGAGTTAAACATCCACTTGCCATAAATCATGGATGTCGTAAATCCCGAAGTTCGACAATTTGCCGTAAATCATGAAGCCTGGGTCCGGATCATGCGCAAATGGACAAATGCTTTTTGGCCTCGATCTCTGCTTTGGGTCCCGACTGGATTGATCATTGCTGAGCCTTTGAATGCTCCGGACCTCTATATAAGAGACCATTCCCACCCTCTCGTAACACAGAACAATCTCTGCATTTCTCATATTTCGTTTTCTCTTTCTCAATTCTCACTACTTCTCTCAATCTCTCTACTTGTCAAATGGCCAGCCAACATTCTGCTAGCAATATTCCTGATCTGAATCAGGCATTACCTACCCCTTAACCAGTCTTTCTCTGTCCTGAGGCCGTTAACGCCATAGTTGGGGCAGAGATGTATTTCTCTACCCGGTCCGATGCTGAGGTGGTTGCAGGCACGAGAATGTTGGGCTCCCAATATGCTGCCGCCGTTAACGTTATGTCCAGGAGATTTCTTTCACGAGAGAATGAGGTTGACGAACTTAAACTTCAAGTTCTTGAATTGCAAGAAAAGCTTGCAAGTAAACGAAAAAAAATTGAAATTTTAAAACATGAAAATAAGGAGTTGTGGGGATGTGTGGAACAGTATGCTCGAAGACTTCAACCACACATAGACGAGATGGAACGAAAAACGGAACAATTACAAAGTGATCAGCAGCGTTTAACAGCAGAGTTTCAACGTTTACAAGAAATGGGGGGTCAGTCTGCTGGTTTATGATAAAGCTTGTTTGTTCATTTTCTTTCCACCTCTTATAAAATTAGTCTTTGAGTATTACAGTCACAACAAATCTCCTTCCCTTATTTATTTATTTTTGTTTTTTGTTTTTCTTTTTGTATATATATATATAATACGTAGAATACCAAATAAACATACAAAGAAAAAAAAATGATGACTTTTTTTTTTTTTTATATATAAAAATATGCATAATACCAAATAAACGAATGCAAAGAAAAAAAAATGATTTTTTTTTTTTTATATAACACGCAGAATACCAAATAAAAAATATGCAAAGAAAGAAAATGATTTTTTTTTATATAAATATGCAGGAAATTTAATGAAGTAATTAATGTAAAAACTGAAAAGAAATGACTCATTCAAAAGCGGGTTTTCTAAGACTCAATATCCCTAAAGAAATACTGCAAAACAAATGGGATAACAGGCAAGATAACTACTTTGCCAAAGCGGACACTTGCGATCATTGTGCAATCGCATGTCGGTATCACTTCATCATGCCAGGAAATCCTGGACGCTGACATGGTTTTTTTTTTTTTTTTAATAAATAAAGATAAAAATCACGAGTTTAAATTTAAACAACTTTCCCCGGCAACGGCGCCAAAAACTTGACTCGTTCGAGAATGAGCAGCACAAAAGGCTATCCCAAGTGCAGGAGCGTGTCGCGTAGTAATTAGGAATAAATTCCTAGATCGTCTCCACAGGGAAAGTGCTAAAAATAAACTCGTGTAAAAATGGTAGAAATATTTACGATGAGAAAATAAAAATAAAAAGAGATGATATGTATAATGGATGAAAGAGTGCAGTGAAAAGAGGATTTTACTGGTCGTGAACCAGATTCATTTTTGGTTGGCTTTGCGTGTTTTGGATGCAGTGATTAAAGAAATTAAATTGCGAGACAATGAATTTAAATTACTGAAAATTAAATGACTGAAAATTAAAAGAGCAAGAAAATTAAATGATATAAAAATAAATTGCAGAAAATAAAAGTGCAGAAAAAAATAAATAACAGAAAATTAAATGACAAGAAAATAAAAGTGCAGGAAATTAAATGACAGTAAAATAAAAGTGCAGAAATTTTCAAATTAACTCAGTTAGACTAGAATAATGGAAGATTTAACAATTAAGCCCAAGAAAATTTATCACCAAATATTAAGTTTGAATAATTGATGGTAGAGACATTCATAAGTCCAATTGATTATCACAGGGATTTCTCAAGTATTCACTGTATTCGAAAATCACGATGAATCAAGAGAAGTATATAGATAATCAAAGTTTCTAATAATAACACCAATCAATTCATCAAACTCACAATATGAATTCTATTTGTTGATCTAAAATAAAAGTGCAAGATTGATGGTAGAGACATTCATAAGTCCAATTGATTATCACAGGGATTTCTCAAGCATTCACCGTATTCAGAAATCACAATGAATCAAGAGAAGTATATAGATAATCAAAGTTTCTAATAATAATACCAATCAATTGCAGGAATTAAAAATGCTGAAAAAATAAAGGACATTAATTTAAAGTGCATAAATTTAAGGTGCATAAAAATAAATGACATAAATAAAAATAAAAATAAAATAAAATAAAAGTGGAGACTACAGATAAAGGAGAACAGTTCGATAACACAGTTGGTCCATTAGGCTCTCAACTGCATCACCGAACTCCTTCACTTCATCTGCACTTTCTCCTAAAAATCTGCAGACTACTCCTAAACTACTCTACTGGGCGCCTAACATCTCCCCCCCTCACTTCTATCTTCAGATCCTTATATAGGCTTGAAAATGAAACACTGCACTGCATTTACGCTGTGCTTAGCTGTGTCTGCACTCCATGTGCATCTGCCTTCAGCCGCCCATGAGTTCTCCCGCATGCATTTCTTTTCTATTCTTTTCTTTTCTTTTCCTGCCCATGTCTCCCACTGCCTTCTTCTTCATTTTTCTTTTCTTTTCTTTTTCTTTCTGCATGCGTCGTGTCGTCCGCTTCTCTCTTCTCTTTCTCTTCTTTTTCTTTCTTTTTTCTTTCTTCTTCTTCCCTCTGCTTCGCTGTCTGATTTTCTTTCTTTTTTTTCTTTCTCTTCCGCTCAGCATGTTCGTTGCCCAGCGTCGTCCAGTTCTTCGGCTTCTTCCTTCTTTCTTTTTCTCTTCCAGTTCGGCCACCCCCGCATGCATGCTCGTCTCCGTCTCGGCCAGTCTGTTGCTGTGCAGTGCAGTTTTCACGTGGATGTCACTGCAGGCAAGGTGGAGCTCGGCTGGTGGCTTGTGGTGGTTTGATGAGGCTGCACTGGGTGGAGGAAGTGTACTGAGCAGCGCCGTGGAGGTTGGGCTGTGCATGGTCCGAACGCATGCATGGAGAAAGGGAGCTTCGGTTGTGGTGTTGGGCTTGACTGGGCGGCGGAGACTTGGTCTCCGGAGGTTTCTGTTGTGGATTCAGGTGGCGGGCACGGCGAGCAGTTGGTGTAGGAAGCTGAGTTGCATTGGTGCAGAGCCGCGGAGTTGCAGAAGGTGCTGCCGTGGCTCGGGCAGTTCTTGGCCGTGCATGGGGTGGAGGAAATGACCGCCGGCGTCGTTTGGTGTTGCTGGTGGCTGCATGTGGGCAGAGGACGGCCCACGGTGGCAGCTCGAAGCTGCTGTGCATGGAGTGCACTGTAGCATCGAGCTACAGTTCAGAGGTTGAAGACGACTGAAAACGATGTGTCGTTTTCGTCTATTGACAAAACGGCACGTCGTTTAGCTTAAACGGTGAAACCATCTCAGCGCAAAACGACATGTCGTTTTGGTTTTAGACAAAACGGCACGTCGTTTAGCTCAGACGGCAGAAACTAATTTGGTTCAAAACGACATGTCGTTTTGGTCTGCTGACCAAACGACATGTCGTTTAGTCAGCGCAGAAAATCAAAAAAAATAAAAGAAAAAAAAGAAAAAATAAAAATAAAATAAAATAAAATAAAATAAAAATTAGACAAGCAAAATTAAATAAAAATAAAAATAAAACTTAGACAAATAAAATAAAATAAAATAAGATAAATAAACTAAAATAAATAAAATTAAACAAGAAATGAAAAATAAAATTTAAGAGTGTGTTGTGCATGTGAAGAACTTATTGCCCAAATAAATCACAAGTTATAAAATCAAGCATAAACTATGCTTTTAATCAATTTAATTCACAACTTGGATTTATGCCTCTTAATCAATTTTTCCATCTAAAACCAATGATAAAATAATAAAACAATTAAAAATTATTGGTTTTAAATGTGTAAAATATGCAATAATGCAGCTCAATCAGAGAGGCTGAGAGTAGAAGAGAGTAAGTCGAGAGAGGGACTCACTGCGAGGGGTAGCTTCGGGCTGGGGGTGGCTTGGAGCATCCGGCAACCCCTTTTCCGTGCAGGTGGCGACAGCTTGTAGCAGCTAGCAAGGTGCGGTGGTTAGGCTATAAAAACCTCTGTTTTGAGTGAGAAAAATAGAGGTGGTGGTGCTACCAACGCTTAGGTTGGGCAGTGGATTTCAGTGGTCATCTGAGGGAGGAGTAGCGACGATGGCTAGCTTGGCTTCGGGGTGGTGAGTTACGGTGGTTCGGGTGATGCAGTGGCTTTGTCGTTGGGTTGGCAAAATGAGGGAGGAGCATGTGGTTGGTTGCTGGACAGGGAGAAAGGAAGTCGGCCAATGTGCAACGAAGGGATCATCTCTATATATATGTGTGAGCAGACTAGCGGTTTCCAGGTTGACGTTTTGGAAGTTATAGTATCGAGAGAAAAAAAATCGGGAGATGATGGGGAAGAGAGATCTGAACGTGGGAGTGGGAAAGAAAATAACGGAAAACAGCCAAAAACTGAAAGTAAGGATAACTTACATACCTAACGACGCCGTTTGGCACCCCAGTTGGTATGGGTATTACAGTTTGTGTCCTCCTGTGTAGGGTGAATAGTGGCCTGAAACCACCATGATTTCTTCCCTACTGTGGCTACAATGGTCCTATAGTGGTGGCCAGGTCGGGGGCATGGCTTTGTTGACAAAAAGTCAAGCAATCCACCCTTGCTAACCAGCAGGTTCAAGTGGCTTTTACTTGGCAGAATTTGAGCTTTTGTTTTGGATGGTTTTGGGTGGAAAAAATTGAGTTAAATTTCTCATGATGGTCATGGGACCCCTTGGGTATTAGGTGTTGAAGGAGGTGGCATGGGTTGGTGGCTCAACCAAGGCAAATGGTTGGTTAAATCTCAACCCAACTAGTTTCCACTCAAGCTAGGCTAAGGTGCAATCGGTTCGGATTGTTGGTTTGGTTTGTGTAACCATTTTCATCCAAGGCTCAAACTGGGTTTGAAGGTCTCATGAGGTGTTTAAGTGCCATATTACCCTTGAGGACAAACCACTAAAATGTTAGGTCCAAGGGCAGAACAGCCCAAGCATTACAAAGGATAATACATAAAACTGATTAATGCAAGGTTTTGGGCTTGATATGTCATTTTTCTTAATGACATGTGGGTTGGTTTAGCTAGGGTATTAACAGCGCCTAATCATGGTTAATGGAGTATTAATTCAAAAAAAATTGAATTAAAAAGTTTAAGAAAAGATTAAACACAATTAAGCTTCAAAGCATGGCTGAAAGTTCACTAACCTCAAGTATGATGGCTAATAGTTTTAGCCGATTTCAAAACTTCATTTGGGTAGTTAGGGTATGATTTGGGTTTAAGGAAACTAATGGTATGGTGTATTGAGCTTTCAAGTTGAATAGTGAAATAAACCCAAACATGACATTAGGCCTTGCGGGCTAGGCCCATGAATGCTCTAAGGTCTTAAAAGCCTCACTAAATTCACTAATGGTCTTGCTTTTCTAATCATTAGCTTAATGATACTAAGTGCCAAGATTAAAGCTAACCTCACTATCAACCTTAATGAAAGTAATAACCCAAAATTAAAAGTCTAATCTAGAATGCTTAAGGGTTGATCTAATGGTTAATTAAGCGGGGTCTTACATCTAAACAACCCTTTTCTCAAGCTTAGACTTTTGAAGGCAGTCATTGGACAGTTCAGTCAAGCATTTTTAAAAATCAAAGAAACAAAAACCAAAGAAAAGCATGGGAAGGGGGCGTATTCCTTGAATTTGAAGGGTTATGACAATAAGAAAAGAAAGAGAGAAAGGTGGAACAAAACCTGCAAAATGAAACAGCAAGAAAGAAAGAGAGAAAAAAAAAAAAAAACAGCAAAAAAGAAAGATCAAGCAAAGTAAAGAGCTAGGTTGTTGTAGTGTAGATAGGATCATGCAAAGGGATAATAGTGTCTTCGGGTGAAAATTTTCCCATAATAGGTTTGAGTCTTTGGCCATTGACTCTAAAAGTATTTCCATTTTGAGGGTTTATAACCTCAATAGCACCATGAGCAAAAACTATTTTTATCACGTAAGGGCCACTCCACCGAGATCTAAATTTATGAAGGAACAGATGAAGTTTAGAATTATAGAGTATGGCTTGCTGATTTGGCTCAAAAGACTTTCTGAGAATACTCCTATCAACTTAGAATTCTCATAGGCATCCCTCCTTAACTCATCTAATTCAGAAAGCTGAAGCTTCCTCAAAGACCCAACCTTATCCATGTCAAAATTAAACTTTTTTATTGCCCAATATGCTTTGTGTTCAAGCTTAACAGACAGATAGCATGCCTTACGATAAACCAACCTATAGGGAGACATGCTAAGGATGGTTTTATAAGCAGTTCTATAGGCCCACAAAGCATCAGACAATCTTAATGACCAATCGTTTCTATTTGGATTGACTGTTTTTTCAAGGATTTGTTTAATTTCTTTGTTTGCTAACTCAGCTTGGCCATTTGTTTGGTGTGACATCCCAAATTTTTGTAAGGAATCGTATTTACATTTTTGTATGGATGATGATGTGTCTTTGAATTTTTGGTTTAGTATGGAAGAGCTCATTAGACTAATTGTTACTTTTAGGTGGGATATGGATATTTTAGATAAGGTTTATTAGCCCTCACAAGGAAATAGAGGGACTTGACCCAAGGAAATAAACCCATGAAGAGTATTTGCTTTAGCAGGCCTAAGTTAAGCCATGGGACAAGGAGGAGGCGCCACTTTGCTTCAAGAAGGAGTTTTTGGTCCTTCGAAAAAAAAAGGCTAAGTCGACACCTGTCAACCATGTATTGGATCCTTAGGTGAAAGGTGGAAGAAGCAAAAAGAGGAACATAGGGTTTCGGTTTTTGGAGTGTAGGTGCCACGTTTTGCAAGACACAAGTTCTCATAGACACATGTCAAGCTAGGACAAAAAGTAACTTTGTGAGTTTCAAGATGCGTCATACTAGGGAAGACAAAAAGTGAGCTTCTAGAAGACTTTTTGAGGAATAAGAGGAGCTTGTAGCAGATGGCAAAAGGGGGAAAGGGAGAGACCCAGAAAGCTACCTAGGGAATGACACAAAAGTCCCTTAAACTTGTCAATTTCGGCTCCCAAGAACACACACACTTTTCACGCCATATGTCACCCTTGCATTGGAGGGAAATCTTAGGAAGATTAGGGTTTATAAGGAAATTACCATTTGACCTTTTGATACATTGAAACTAGACAAGAATGGAAGGACAAAATGGAAATGGAGGCAAAAGTGGGTTTCGGTTTTGGGGAGAAAAGGCCATATGACAACCCCAAGCCCAAGTCACCCTTTGTTCTTCCCCTTGCAAGTCCCATCTTGAGGGAAAAAGAAAGGAGGCTTTGCCACTTGTCTTACATACATTGGTTGGTGAAAAGCTTGGAGAGATACTATATAATGAGGTAGCTGAAAATGGGGGAGTCCTTTTTGCAAAAAAATTTCTTGTTCTCTTATTGCATTTCGGCCACCACACTCATTCTCTCTCTAGTTTCTATTTTCCCACATTTTCTTACTAGCCAAACACCATCACACTTACCACCATTTTCGTGTATCACCAAGAAACCACTCACAATACTTCAAGTAGGAGCTCAACACGTGGAGGTAAAGATCTTTTCACCTTTTCTTGTGAGTATGCACGACCAAATTGGAGGAAAGTTATTTCTTCATTTCAGTTTTAGGGCTTTTCAACACAACCACCCATTTTCACACTAGAAGCTAGGGTTTTCTCTTCAAGGAAGATGGAACCCGAAATGTTCTTAATATTTTGAACACATGAATGTGAGTTTAAACGGATGTATCATTCGGTTCTAGCTGAAAATAAAAACTAGGATTTTAATCTTCAAAGGTTTGGGCCCACACTCACTCACATTTTCGGAATCTAGGGTTTTTGTGTTTCGATTTCTAATATACTACGTTATATTTTCAGATTTTCGCTAATATTATCATTGGACTTTTTGTAAGTAAACTTCCAACCTATGTTTGATATTATTTGTATATATTACGTGAACTCTTGCTTTTTTATTTGCTTGAATGATGTTATTTTCTCCGTGTATATTATTCGGCCTATGTGATGCTATGAAGAATTGTTTGAAATTTTGGTTTATGATAGTCCATGATGATATATTTGGCCCTTGTGTATTTATTCATGAAGTTGTTGCTTAAATCTAGTATTCTATGATGCTATTTTCGGCTATGGTTAAAAGTGATGAGATGCAATATCTTGTGATGTATGATTAAGCAAAGTTTTCAAATATGATACATGTTAGTTTCGGTTTTGCCATATATATTGGTTTTCATGTTTGTTTGGACGTAAGATCTAATGGAAGCATGATGTTATGAGTTGGAATGATGGAAATACGTATATTGGAAGGCCTAGATGGATCTTCCAAGCCCTCTTTTTGGGTTATCAAAATCTATTTTGATGGATGAATCGAATATGTTTGAATGAAATTATCCTTGTTAACATGTTCTAATGTTTTCAAGCTATGTTACGAGATGCATGATGAACTATTCTATCCAGCTTTTACATGTTGCATGAACAAGATTAATGTTTCATCATGAGTCCATGTCACATATCAGATGCATTTGGGTCCATGTTTTAAAAAGAAATAATCAAAGATGTTTTATAACGATCCCAAATGCTAGGATAGGGAAATGCCCTAGTGGAACTCCCTGTCTACTTTAGAGTGTCTAAAGTCGAGTGGAAACCCCTGAGTCTATGAAGTACAGTCAACGGACCTCGAATGGTTCCTATGGAAGGACACTGGAGTGGGGTTGCACCTAAATCTAGTGGGTGTGTATTACGGTGAAGGCGAAATATGCGAACTGCCGTAAAGAATATGTTTATGTTTATGACGTAGTCCCATTGATCAAGTGAATCGTTAGTTGATGCGGTAACTAGCGGGGAACACACGGTGCTTAGGGGAGCCATGAGGTATCCATATATGTGAGTGATATGACATGCAAAAGACATTTGAGCTCCATGATATGAAATGACATGATATGTTTTGCCATAAAATGCTATGATATGAAAGAAATGATAAGGAATGATGAGACTTTTTCTCGATATGATATGTTATGACATGCTATGAATTGGCATGATATGTTATGATGTGAACAAGAACTTGAGCTCAAATGATATGAACATGTGTTAAGAGCTTAAAAGATGAAAAAGTTATTTTTACGAGAAAAGTCCATGATGCATAAGTCAAAGTTTTATATCATTTGTACATGTCCATGCATTTGTTTGTGTTTGCTTTTATATGCTTATGATATATGTGGCATGTTGTTTGTTTACTTATTGAGATTTCTCAAAATCTCACTGTGGCAGTGTCCACTACCATTCTCCATCCAAAATGGTAGAAGTTGTAATAGGTATAGAAAACTCGAATGATGAAGCGGAAGAGGACAACACATCCATCTTGGAGCGCCTTGAGACGTTGACCAAGCAATCATTGAGATACTCCAACATATTGAGGAATTTAAACGGTGCCACAATCGGGATAAGGATCGGAATTTATAGAAAAGAGTGAAGCCTGAACCCTTTTGAGAAAAAAAAAAGTAGAGGGAAGGCAAAGTTGGGACCACATTTCCTTTAAGTTGGAAATTTCTTTTGAGGATTAGACTTTACTATTGATGGATCCCGTGTTTTGGGATTAGTTTAAAATACACTATCTTATTTTGGATGTCTTTTGGAAACACAACTCGTATTTTGAAGTGCTTATGCTATATGAAAGCTTTGGGATATTTGCACTTATTGGTTCCATATGTCTTATTTATTTTGCCACCATGCTTAAGTAAGATAGAGAAGAATTTTTTCACTACCATTTTTATTGCATACTGCTAGATGCTAGGTGCATTGCATGTTAACTGTTACGTACAAGGGGTATGTAGCCTTGTGTTACATGTCCCGATGCATTCAGTCACTGTCAAATCCCAAGAGGAGGGCTGGGGGCATTGCATTTGGGGATGGTAAGGGGTGGACACCTTATGATGGATCCTGCTAAGGTCGTGTTTCGTATGCCTTTGGGCCATGTTCTAGCAACTTAGGTCTTCAAAGCTGGGCATGCGAAAACGAAGAAGAAAGAAGCTGGGAGAGGGTGGCCTTGGGGTTAGGGAGTCTCTGATGCCAAAGTTAGTAGAATATTTTGGAAGTTTGTAAATAATAAGAGAGTCTAGAGACAATGAGACTTTTTTGTACATGGAAATGGCTATTTATGCCGGGAGTCTGGGGGGATAGATCGTGCATGTCCCCGTGGAGCCCATATCCTTTTTATTGTTCATTTTTCCAGAGTCATTTAAATGCAGTGTGCCTTTACGATGACGCAATTAATGTTGCATGTTGCTCGGGTAGTGGTGCCATTAATGCGGTGTGGTTTCCTGATTTGCTTTACTCTACTGGTGTCTTTGGAAGTCCATCGATGTTCCCTTGTCACAAGATTAAAGGTTCTTTATCTTTCTCACTCTATCCTGTACGAGCCCCCTCGAGCGGGATGCGGCCGAGTGGTCGTCAGGCCTATCTCTCCCATCAGCCATCATTGCTTATTTTCCCTTGCTGGCGAGTTGCTTGGTGGACAAGCTTGGGTCCTGGGGTAGGGTATCGGGGCAAAGCCCATTACTATCGGGTAAGCACCTAGTGGGCTTATGAGTGAGGCAAAAATCTTCTTACAATTACCCCGCCAATTTCTATCGAATAGGTCCAATGGGAATTCTTCCTTTCCTTTCTTGATTAATCAATTTTTGCAACTACGGTTATGCTGCATTTTCTTTCCCGGGGTGAGGAGTTGTTGGTTTCTTGATGCTTATGTGTTGGACTTCTGCTTTCCAACCATATCCTAGTGGCCTTTTAGTCTCTGCGGCTATGTGGCCTTATGTGGTAACTTGCCGCTTCACATTCTAATTAGTTCATTGTAAGCATGTGGCTTCATGTTGTAACTTGTCGCTTCATGTTGTAACTTATCTATTGTAAGCTTGCAGCTTCATGTTGTCAATAATATTATCCTTTTTGCTTTCTATTTATCTTCTGTGGTCATTCGCTTTCGGGGTCCCCCTTTCTTTTTTCTCTCATTTTTTATGGCCGGCCTGGGGCTTTTGACCTCATTTTTTATAGCCCGCTTATATTATCCTCATTTGCCTTCGTTAGTCAATTATCTTCTTGGTGCCTTTAGTGATATCGTTGACGAGGCCGATGTCTCTCCACTTTTTTTCTTTGAGCCAATTTCCTTCTTTTTTGTTGTCGGTCTCTCGGATGCGCTTTACCCTTCTAGTCTTTTAGTTCTTCCATTTTGCATTATCGTGCTTTATTTGGATATGTAATTGAAAAAAATAAGTGTCATCAGCGTATGTCAGCCCTCGTCCACTTCCATCGGCGTGGAGGGGATAGGAATCCCCACTAAGAGTTAAGCCGCGTCTTGGAGACTCTGGTTGCCGCCTCGTGGGGGAGAGGCCAGGAAACATTTTGCTCACCCACCTTTATGTCCCTTTGAGTAGCACCGTGGTCGTGGAGTCGAATTAAATAATCCGGGCTACTCTTTGCTGCAATGGGGGCCGAGGTGAGTATCTGGGAGGCTAGACCCACTCTCCATTGCGGGAGGGACAAGGTGACCTCTGGCTGAACCCGCCCCTTTTGTCCCTGCCGAAGCTGGGTTGTTCAGGCCATTTGGGACTAGACCCACTCCTTCCCATTGACATTGCGTATTTAATTCCTGAAAAAATAAGCAGGCTATCATAATTTTATCCTTAGCTTCATAGGAGTTTAGACTTCGCAAACTTGGGTTCTTTGGCCTATGATGCGATGTGCTTGCCGCTTTTTACCATGTTGTCGATGTCCGCATTCCTTGGTGCAGCAATCGAGCTGTTGAAGGACAAGGCCCACACTCCATCGATGAGAGGTCAAGATGCCTTAAGCCAACCCACCCCTTTAGCCTCCAGATGAGGTAATTCGTACAACGATGTGGCTGCTCTGCTCTTTTGCGTGATGGGGGTTGGGGTAAGTTTTTGGGCAGTCTCAGGGCTGGACCTGCTCTTTGTCGTAAGAGGGACAAGGTGGCCTTTGGCTTAAGCCGTCCCTTTTTTCTCCGCTGGAGGTAGGTTGTTCGGGCAGTCTGCTACTGGACCCGCTCCCATTAGTTGACATCACAACAAAGGGTAAGTTTTGGGTTAGGCTGGTGATGAAACCTCTCTTAATCATAGCGGAGGTCGTAGTAAGTTATTCGGGTAGCCGTGGGCCTGGTCCCGCTCTCCCTCGCAGGATGATAAGGCAGCCTTTGGCTCGACCTGTCTCCTTGGTCCCTGGGCAAGTAAGTCATTCGGGCAATTTGCTACTAGACCCGCTCCCACCTGTTGATGCTTACATGAAAGGTAAGTCTTTTTCTTTGAGTAGCTGATGACTACTTGCACTTCGTCGGGGTCTGAATGCCTTAAGCTAAACCTCCCCTTTGCCCCCTGAGGAAGTAATTCGGACAACGATGTGGCAAGTCCGCTCCTTCGCTACAATGGGGTTCGGGGTAAGTTTTTGGGCAGCCTTCGGGCTGGACCCACTTTCCATTGCGAGAGGGACAAGGTTGCCTCTGGCTCAACCCATCCCTTTGTTCCCCTGCAGGAGGTAGGTTGTTCGGAAAGTCTACTACTAGACTAGCTCCCGCCCATTGACACTACAGGGAAGGGTAAGCTTTGGGTCAGGTTGGCGTTAAACCCACTTTTCGTAATAGCGGAGGTTGGGATAAGTTATTTAGGTAGCCGTGGGGCTGGTCCAGCTCTCCACCGAGGGAAAACAAGGCGGCTTCTAGCTCAGGTGGTCTCCTTGGTTAGTTGGTGTAACGCTCCAATGGAAGACCCAAAACACTTGACCTATACTCCAAAAGGACTAGTCAATGATACAATTGGAGCCCCATTGAAATCTTATAAAGAGTAAGAACTTCTCATTCCTAAGCAATATGGGATCTCATACACCACCTACCCTTATCCTATCATATGAGGTATCACAATCTTCTATTGGACTCGCTCCCGCATGTTGACACTGATAAGGAAGGTAAGTCTTTACCTTCGGGTAATTGACGACTAACCTTCACTTTGCCGCAGGAGGGATAAGGCAACCTTTTGGCCTACATTTTCCTCTAGTATCTCGTTGTAGAGGTAATTCGGACAGCGATGTAGCTAGTCCACTCCTTCACCATGATGGGGGTCGGGATAAGTTTTTCGAACTGTTGGGGGGCTGGTCTTGCTCTCCCGGACGAGGAGGTTCACCTGTCATCCGTCATGGGGAGGTAGGTTGTTTGGGCAATTTGGGACTGGACCTGCTCCCGCCCATTGAAATCTCAGGAAATGGTAAGTTTGGGTTAGGTTGGCGCCAATCCCACACTTAGTCGTGGTAGAGGTTCGGGTAGTTTTTTGGGTAGCCTCGGGGCTGGACCCACTATCCGTGGTGGAAGGGACAAGGCGACACTTGGCTCAACCCGCCCTTTTGGCCCTACAGGAGGTACGTTGTTTAGGTAGTCTGTAATTGGACCCGTTCTCACTTGTTGACACTCACGAGGAAGGTAAGTTTTTATCTTTGGGTGGTTGAGGGCTGACACGCACTCCTCCGTAGGAGGGACAGAGCAGCCTCTTGCGTGACTAGTCCCTTTGGTGTCCTGCGGGGAGGTAAAAAGTCAATGAAGACTTTGTTAATGTAGATTACATTGATGAAGATTCTGTTGATGGAGATTTTGTTACGTTCCTGAAAATTGACACTGAAACACAACACCTCTTCCATTAGGATGTGTAGTGTATGCATGAAAACATAAATTTGCAATAATTAAGCTAGCTTTAGCAATAAAATTTTCTTAAGTGCTCGATGGCGGTGAACACGTAGGGGCCTTCCCATCGGGGGCCCAGCTTTCCCTCGTCTTGCATTGTTGTTCTTATTTCTTTGAGTACGAGGTTTTCGACTTTGAATGCTCTCAGACACACTCATTTCTTGACATCGCTCAACCCCCCTTTTGTTGGTGGCGGTTCTTACCTCTGCCTCTAGTCTGACTTCTTCCTTGGCTCCGTTAAGGCCCAAAAAGTGTCTTCGGCATTAATGAAATTGTCGGCCTGGTCCATAAACTCCCGTATCATTACAGGAGTCCTTCTCGCTAGCTCGACAATGACTTAGGATCTTGGCCACACCACTCCCAGAAGCGCCGCTAGGGTTATCTTTTTGTCTTGGTCATCGATGGTCATGTGCTCTTTATTGAACTAAGACAAGTATGCCTTTAGACTTTTCCTCTTCTCCTTGCTTAATGGTGAGGAGGTATGCTGCTAGGCGTCACCTTCTTCGACTTGGCATGAATTGGGTCCAAAATAGTCGATCAAGCTCACCAAGTATGCTCTCGTGCTAGCCCCTTTAGGGTTAGTGGGAACGCCCTGAATGCCACCTCTCCCAGGAAGCCATGCAAAGCCCTGAAGGTTTCTAAGTGCTTAAGGGGGTCCCTCCCTCCATCGTACATCTCCATGGTGGGGACCTTGAACTTTCGTGGCAAGGGCACAACCATCACTTCTTTTGTGTAGGGTAGACCAATGCTTGTGATTAGTTGGTCCACCAACAATGATGTGCCCACTTTCTTTGCAATCTCTTCATATTTTCCTTTGAGATTGCGAAGCTCGTCTTGCATGTTCTTCCTCTCCTCCTCCGCGTTCGCTCCAGCTTTCGCATTCTGGGACTCTAGGTGCTAGCTATTACTAGGCTTCGCCTCTTTGTTTTGTCCTTTTTGAGGTTTCCTGAGCTCCTCATTTTCCTTGCGAAGTGTTTACACTTCGTCAGTTAACTTTATTACCTAGTCCTCCATAGTTTTCCATCTTGCCTCCATGGTAACTTCCTCTGTGTTCCCCAGAGTTGTCTAGAATGGGTTGTTGCAGGCATACGAAGTACATGCAAGATCTACAAGGATCTCACAAACGGCACCACTGTTGACGTCGTGTTTCATACGCCTTTGGGCCAGGTTCTAACAACTTAGGTCTTCAAAGTTGGGCCTATGAACACAAAAAAGAAAGAAGCTGGGAGAGGGCGACCTTGGGGTTGAGGAGTCTCTAATGCCAAAGTCAGTAGAGTATTTTGGAAGTTTGTAAATAATGAGAGAGTGTAGAGACCAAGAGACTTTTTTGTACCTGGAAATGGCTATTTATACTCAAAATGCGGCATGCCTCTGCGACGATGCCACTAATGTGGTGTGTCGCTTGGGTAGTGGTTCCATTAATGAGGTATGGCTTCCTGATTTGCTTTAATCTGTTGGTTTCTTTGGTGGTCCGTTGATGTTCCCTTGTCAGAAGATCAAAGGTTCTCCTTCTTTCCCGTTCTACCATGTACGAGTCCCCATGAGCTGGATGCGGCTGAGTGGTGTCAGGCCTGTCAGTCCCATTAGCCATCATTGCTTTTACTTTCCCTTGCAGGCAAGTTTGGGCCCTGGGGCTGGGTATCGAGGTGAAACCCATTACTCTCAGTTAAGCACCTAGTGGGCTTATGAGTGGGGCAAATCCCCTTATAGATCCCATACTTTTTCAAGAGGGCACCCAACGGTTTATTACATAAATGGGTTCCATTATCATTGATGATAGGTTTGGCATGAGCTTTTGGCATGCCAAACCTAGCTACAATGTTTTCTTTTAGGAACTTAAGCACCATTTGATGATTATTTATTTTGCATGGAATAGTTTCTACCCACTTAGAAACATAATCTACTAAAACTAGAATGTACAAATACCCAAAGAATGAAGGAAATTGTCCCATGAAGTCAAGTCCCCAAAATAAAAAATCTCAAGAACTAAAACTGGTTGTAGTGGCATCATGTTTCTCCTAGTGATTCCACCTAATTTCTAACACTGTACAGAAATGGTAAGCATCCTTAAACATGTGTTGCAAATATAACCCAGATTGTAGGATTTTAGCCACTATTTTCTTGGCAGATAAGTGTCTACCACAAGCTTTATTATGACAAGCAACAAGAACAGAGGGTATATCAATGTTTGGGACACATATATGGATAATTTGATCAGAACAATGCTTAAAAAAATATGGATCATCATAAAAGAAATACTTAACCTCTATTTTGAATCACTTTAAATTTGGAGCAGTCCAATGGGGAGGTGTTTCGCCAGTCACCAGAAAATTGACAATGTCAGCAAACCAAGGGACTGACTCAATTGAAAATATATGCTGATTCGGAAAAGAATCAGATATGGGAATTGGTGGTTTCAATTTCTGTAAATGTAAGTCTGAAAAAGTGATCAGCCACCACATTCTCCACCCCTTTTTTGTCTTTGATGGTGATATTGAACTTTTTGTGGAGTAGTATCCATCTGATCAACCTTGGTTTGGCATCCTTCTTGGTCAATGAGTATTTTAAAGCCTGTTGAACCATAAAATGACACTTTTCCCAGTTAAGCAACAACTTCTTCTCTTGACACCTGGTCAAAATATCTTGCAAGTTAGTTAAACAATTCTCAAAAGTACTTCCAAATACAAAGAAGTCATCCATGAACACCTCTAAACTATTCTCAATTAAATCATTGAAAATTTTGAGCATGCATCTTTAAATGGTGGTTGGAGCATTACACAGCCCAAATGGTAGTCTCCTAAATTCAAAAGCTCCAAAAGGACAAGTGAAAGCGGTCTTTTCCTGATCCTTAGGTGCTATCTCAATTTGATTGTAGTGTGAAAATCCATCCAGAAAATAATAAAAGGCATGGCCAGCAACTTTTCTAAGACTTGGTCATGAAATGGCAAAGGAAAGTGGTCCTTTCTTGTGGCTGCATTGAGTTTTCTATAATCTATGCACATTCTCCAGCCTGTGGTCATTCTTGTGGGAACTAGCTCATTTTTCTCATTTTTTAGTTAGTCCAGTTTTCTTTGGTACTACTTGGATAGGACTAACCCACCTACAATCCGAGATGGGGTAAATATTACCCACACCTAGCAATTTCAGCACCTCACTTTTTACTACCTCCTTCATTGTGGGGTTTAATCTCCTTTACATCTCCCTTGAAGGTTTTGCATCCTCTTCCAAATAAATTTTATGGGTGCACACTAAAGGGTTTATACATTTTATATCAACTAATGTCCACCCAATGGCCTTTTTATGTTTTTTTAGAACTGCCAACAACTTTCCTTCTTGTTCACTAGTTAAATAGGAAGAGATTACCACTGGGAATGTGTTGTGAGGTTTCGAAAAGGCATACTTCAATTCTAATGGTAGGGGCTTGAGATCCATGGTTGGTATCTGCTCCTCTGAAAGCTTCAGTGTTGCTGTCAATGGAGGGAGTTGTTCAAATTTGAGCTTCCACTGCAACTTTGCCAAGTTCCCTACAAATAAAGCAGAGGGAAGTTCATTAGGAATGTCCATTAGCTCAAAGTCTTCTTCTAAATCAAGTGTTGAATCAACAGTTTGGTAAGATAGTGGCAAAGGTTTTGAAAGGATGCTTTCCAACAAGTTTACTTCCTGTACTTCTTCTACCTCTTGGGACTGCCTGCACAAGTTAAAAATATTTAGCTCCAATGTCATATTTCCAAAACTTAACTTTAGGACACCACCTTTACAATTTATCAAAGTATTTGAAGTAGCAAGAAATGGTCTTCCTAAAATTATAGGGGCTTGAAATATAGAATTGGCTGAGAGTTGCATGGCAAGAACAACAAAGTCCACTGGGTAGTAGAACTTATCGACCTCAACTAAAACATCTTCCACTACCCCTTACGTATTTTGATAGATCTGTCAACTAGCTGCAGGGTAATCGAGGTAGGTTCCAACTAACCTAGGCCAAGCTTTCATAAATAGTATAAGGCAGCAGGTTCACACTAGACCCTAAATCTAGTAATGCATGACCAATTTTTGAGTTTCCAATTATGCAAGTAATAGTGGGTGAACCTGGGTCCTTATGTTTGGGTGGGGTGTTGTTTTGTATGATTGCACTAACTTGCTCAGTGAGGACGACCTTCTTTTTGACACTTAGTTTCCTCTTAATAGTGCATAAGTCCTTTAAAAATCTTACATAAGTGGGAATTTGCTGAATGGCATCTAATAGAGGTATGTTAATCTTTACTTGCTTAAAAACCTCTAAGATCTCAGCATGATTCTTATTTTCTTGCAAAGAAGCTAAACTTGTAGGAAAAGGTGTAGGTGCTGGACAGTAACTTTTTTCAGCTTCAATTTGAGGTGGATTAGAACTCTTACTAGTGTTGTCTGACCTTGGCATGGGAGTTTCCAATACTCTACCACTCCTCAATGTGGTGATAGCTTTCACTAATTTAATGCATGAACCTTCAGCTACATCAGAAACTTGTTGGACTTAGCCTTGTGGATTTGGTTGTGGCTGTGCAAGAAATTTCCCTTTCTCTTGGATACTCAAGGTTTTGGTCGGTCTTGTAAGGGGACCCCCAAATGTCATTTATAGCCTGTGAGTTATGGTTATTAATTGTGGCTTGTCCTTGCTTGAACTGCTAGAAGTTTGATGCCAACTATTGGACAGTGTCTTCAAGACTTCTCCTCTATGCCAAAGGTGCTTGTGTAGGGTATTGAGAAGGCCCTAGTGCTGCTAGATTTGAATTGGCTGCGTACTGAAAAGGTCCAAGTGCATTGGGTGTTGAGTGAGCTGCTTGGTCATTTCTCCAGTTGAAGTTTGGGTGGTTCCTCCAATTTGGGTTGTAGGAGTTGGAGTATGGACCTGAAAAGGGTTTAGAAACCCTATTAATAGTGTTGGATTGATCTAAGAGAAATTCTTTGAAAGCTTGGATTGTAGGGCAGTCATTAGTTGAATACCCTTGATCCTCATATATAGTGCATTTCTCAAAAATGTTTTGTATAGCTTGTATCTCATTCACTTTTTCCATATCAATGGTTTCTAATTTCTTAGAATCATTACCACTCTGGCATGTAAATCATGCACATCCCTAAAGCTATATTTCCCACCCCCAATTATGGTCTTTGAAGGCTCAGCCTTGTCATAGACATCTGAGGTGTCCCATGATTGGCCGTTTTCGGCTAGATAATCAAAGTAGTCGAAGGCTTCTTCAGGTTCTTTGTTAAAGAACTCTAAATTTCACATTGTTTCCACAAACTGCCTTATATTGGGTTGCAAACCCTTATAAAGTTTTTTTGATGATTCTCTAGTTTTCATAACCATGATGAGGGTAAGCATTAAGTAAGTCTTTAAATCTCTCCCAGCAATGATAAAAGGTTTCAGTGTCCTTTTGAGGAAAGCTCATGATTTTTCTTTTCAATGCATTTGTTCTATGAATGGGAAATTTTTTTTCAGGAACTCAATTTGCATTTCCTACCAAGTTCCTATAGATCTATGCCTCAAAGAGTTCAATCATGTTTTGTCTTTGTCTTTTAAGGAGAATGGGAACAACTTCAGCCTAATCACTTCCTCATTGCAGGTTCTATCCATGAAAGTTGAACAGACCTCTTCAAATTCTTTGATATGCAAATAGGGGTGATGCCTAAACCTCAGGTTCAATATCTCATTGAACTCAAGAGATGGGCTAATGCAGAATCACTCTGCAGTGTTGGAAACTCACCAACAATAATTCGAAAATCTCGAATGGGCAACATCAACAACTACCTTCCTCTTCTCTCATTATTCCCTTAAATATCAAATCACATTACAATCTTCCAATCCCAACTGGGAAAGTAATAAACTAGGAAAATTAAATTAAGAAAGCAATAAACTCGGACGACATAACAGAATTGACCAAACAACAGAATCTAAATAATTAAACTTCTAAAAATGTGAACTTCCAAAACTCCTTTGTGGTTACGTTGATTACGGATTTAAGTTATCACCCCTTCCGGATTTGCCTCTGCGTCGATATTCACCTCCATATTTCCCTCCGGATTTGCATCAAGGGGTTCTTAGATTCTATACCATGAAAATGAGGTATCAAAATCATGCCAGGTTTAAAGTTGAAATTATTTACATTCAAAGGTTGGATTATGCAAGAGGGTGAGCTGGTCCTAACAGATTGTAAGTAATCTCTAAGGGTTCTGTTATGTTTACCCACGCTCCTTTCATCTTGTTCATCCTCAGCCATTGTGCTAGACATTTCAGATGTTGAATCAAGTGAAAGGGATGCACAATCAGAATATGTCACTTATTCTATTCTAACCAAGCTAGATGTATGATCTCTATTCCAAACAAACATACAAGGGAGCAAAATAACTAGCAAGAAAAGGACAGCAAAAAAGAAAAAAAAAAGAAAAAAAGAAAAAAAGAAAATGGAAAGCAAGTGATTCAATAATAACATAGGGAAAGAAAAAAGAAAAGAAAAGAGTTAGATGTCACTGTGAGTGTGAAGAGGTTCACAACGTAACAAAAACATATCCTCTCAGCAACAAGGGAAGGCTTTGAGTTTCACCATTAGTTCCCGACAATGGCGCCAAAAACTTGGTTAATTAGTAAAGTTGCCTCCCAAATGTAGAAAGTGTCAAGTTGATTCAAGGGAGAGTCCCAAGGTTGATTTCACAAGGACTATGGTGGTCAGAAAATCACTTTAGTTTAAAATGTTTGAGGATGCTTTTGATTTTAGAAAATGGTCTAAATGTGCTATGTAACAATTACATGTGCAAATTTGATCTAGACTTCAAAAGGAACTAAGTTAGTCTTATTTGTACTCAAAGTGTGCATAACATCAACCTTTGTACCTCCGAAATGCATTTGACATTAGCTCCTCAACCGTTAATCGATCCTCTCATCGGCCAAAATTAAGCTCAAACTCATCATTTCAATAATTATAAACAATTAGTATAAATACAAAATATCCAAAAAGTAACATGAATAATACTTAGTTGCTTGAGATGTAGATTATTACCAAGCAAAGATTTTTGATATGGTCTTTCACATCTTGGAAAATTTTAGATCAAGAGAGTGTAGCAATTAATGCATATGTGCGAGTAAGCGTACCAACAAAAGAAGTAAGTCACGCTGCCAAATCTCCGGAGCCATCGATGTAATAATTAGGAATATCAACTTTAATTTTACCAACTTTCCTTACTTTCTCTATGCAAACACCCCTCGTAGTGCCTCTACCTTGGCACTGGCTTACAACAACTATATATATAGTAATTAAAGCAAGTATTTTAATTAAATAATTTTATTTTATAGATATATTACTTAAATTGAGCATAAACTGTGATATTTAATTTGATAAAATACCTTGTTCTGAGTCTAGTAGTGTTGGCTCACTATTAATGGCAGGTGAACCACACGGGGAGTCAGTAATGGATGAGGATGGCAGATATGTTGCTTTACGTTTAGGAGGCATATCTATTTAAAATTTTAACAAATTATTATTCAGACAAGTGTTACGGATATTTATAAGAATAATACTTACAAAAATTCATGTTTGAAATTCATTCATTATCCGTTTTGCTAGACCAGTTGCCCTCATCCTCGCTAGATACTTTAGTTGATTCATTGTCTTCAAATATTTCACCCTCAATTACTTTGGGTTGAACATCTTCTCTACGCAATGGGACCATATCATATTGGCTGAGATCAACAAATAGATTAATGCCTACTTCGTTTTCTTGATATGCTTATTCATTTGCTAGACTATCAACTTCTTCTGAAGTTCGTCTGTCTCTAGAATAGTATCATATACATTTCTTGGTGCAAACTTCTCTACTACCCGCCATGGGTTTCCTAACTCTGGATCATCTAAATAAAAAACTTGATTCGCTTGGCAAGCGAGAACGAAGGGATCGTCCTCATACCATGTGCGAGATGTATTGACACTCATAAAGTAATCATCGTTACGCACTCGTAACCTAGGATTTGAGACATCCCACCAATTACATTTAAACAACCAGACCATATATCCTTCCACTTCAACACTATAATATCTTCCACAATTTCATAGAAGTCAATGTTATTATCCCTATAGCTTCCTTCGACTACAACCCCACAATTTTGAGTTTTCCTATATCATTTTCTGTCAGTTATGTGAAATCTATATCCATGCACCAAGCATCCTGAATATTGGATGGTCCGCCTAGACGGACCACATGCCAGAGCACATAGTTCTGGTGAAATTTCTTCTCAATTTTTACCATATTTCAATACATCATACATCAATAAATATTATTATATAGAAAAAATAATAGAGTTTAGTGGTATGAAATTTGTATTATAAAATGAGACTTTATAGTAATACCGTATGTTCAAACTATGAAGCAAATTCCTCTTCATGCGTCTTTTTTACGTCAGTTATACCATTCGTGCGAAGTAGTTGTATATGTTCATTGCGCATATTCGTATAAATGGTTAATTTGTAACAACAGAAAATGTTATATTATTATACATGGTTAATTTAGAAGATCATCACTAACCTCAAGTAGTGGTCAATCTCTACATAGTTATTCAAGATATACTATCGAGCTCTTTCAAACTTTCGCCCATATAGGTAGTACCCCCTTGTGCGCCTATAGGATGTACTGTTTGGGAAAACACGGTAAATGTCGATGAGACTCCCATCTCTCTTCCACCTTCATAATTTTGGTCTGGTCTCGTAAATCTAGTATCAACCCACGAAAATACATTGAACAAAAGGTATGCTACTCATTATCAATATATGACTCAGCAATCGAACATTCTGGACTAGCTTTATTCCCCACAGATCGCTTCAATTTTTTCAAAAATCGTTCAATAGGATACATCCATCTATACTGAACTGGCCCAGCAACTAAAGCCTCACGAGTTAGGTGTACAGCCAAATGAACCATTATATCAAAGAATGAAGGCGGGTACAAACTCTCCAATTTGCACAATATTACTGCAATGTCAACTTCCATTTTTAACAATGCATCGAATTTCAACGTTCTACTATAAATGTCTCTGAAAAATTTTCCTAATTTTGTGAGAGTTGTACGAACATCTCGAGTAAGCTTTCCACGCATACCAACCGGCAACAGACGCTGTAGAAATATATGACAGTCATGACTTTTAAGACCAATTATCTTCCAATCATGTGTTTGAACACATCTTGACATATTTGAAGCATAGCCATCGGGTAATTTGATTGTCATAAACCAATCACAAAATTTCTTTCTCTTATCATTTGAGAGTGTATACCATCCAATGGGCATATGTGCTAACGACCCATTATCATGCAAATGCAACTCCGGCCTTATCCCCAACTCTTTCAAGTCTTTACGAGAGTTAGCTGTATCTTTTGTCTTCCCTTTTATTGACATTAGAGTGCCCAATATATTCTCACATATTCTTTTCAATATGCATAACATCTAGATTGTAGCGCAGAGTTAATGTATACCAGTATGGCAACTCAAAGAAAATACTTTTTTTTGTCCAATTCAACTCCACTGCTTGTCGTTTTCTCTTTTGAATTTTGGTATCTTTTCCAAATCTGTTTTCTGAAACATCCCCCAACTGCACGATAATATCATTCCCAGACAACTCTGGTGGTGATGACCAACGCTCAACCATTTGATCAAACATAATTCTATTTGAACGCCATCTATGATCATGTGGTAAATAACGACGATGTCCTATAAAACATAATTCCCTATCGTGACTCAACCACTGAGACTGTGTATCTTTATTACAAACAGGACAAACCATTTTATCTCTTGTGCTCCACCCAGACAAATTTTCAAATGCTGGAAAATCATTTATTGTCCACATCACTGTAGCATGCATCTTGAACTCCCGTGATGAAGCCACATCATATGTACTGACACCCTTATTCCACAACTCTTTCAACTCTGCAATCAGTGGTTGCAGATATACATCTAATTCATTCCCTGGTGACCTTGGTCTTGGTATCAGTAGAGTAATCATAAAATACGGATCCTTTATACACTTCTAAGGTGGCAAGTTATAAGGCATTAATATGACAGGCCAAGTACTATGAAAAGTGCTCATATTGCCAAATGGATTAAAACCATCCGTTGCTAAACCAAGACGTATATTGCGAGGTTTTTCGACAAACCATGGATACTCGACGTCAAATTTCTTCCATTGTAAAGAATCTATAGGATGCGAGAGGAAGTTTTCATTTTGGACTCTTTCTGTGTGATGCCAAGACATATCTTTCGCAATTAAGCTCGATGTAAACAGTCTTTGAAGTCGAGGAATCAACGAAAAATGTCTTAAAACTTTGTGGGGTACATTACGTTTATCGGAGGTCTATCTTAACTCATGACACACTGGGCATGAGTCAAATTTTGCATATTGCTGCTAGTAAAGAATACAATCATTTTTATAAGCGTGGATGATGTTATTATCAAATCCTAACCCTCACTTCAATTGCTTCGCTTCATAAAAATTACGGGGTACTACATTATCCTAAGGAAGAGCCTCTTTAAATAATTCAAATAATATGTCGATAGCTTTGGAAGAAATACGATAAATAGACTTAATATGAAACAACCTCACCGTGAAAGACAACTTACTATGACGAGTGTACCCCTCATACAACTCTCTTTGTGCATCCTCCCACAGTCTTCTAAAGTTATCATTTTCCTCAAATCATTATGTAGATGTTCCTTCTCCAACCCTCATCACAAACATTCCTGCACCCAGATCACCTAACATCTCAGTCATATCCTCTCCATTATCATCACTGTCATCAGGATCATCCACATTAATGTCCTCTATGTCGGTGTCGATACCCTCCTCTACTTGATTGGTCTGACTGCTAAATCTAACTCCTTTGAAAAATGGTTCCCATGTAAGACCCAAGGTGAGTATTTAGAATTGATTTCATTTACAAATAAATGATCCTCTACTACCACAAAATTATAAGAACTAAGATTTTGCACTTTTTGCACGGACATCTTAGATCTCCTCGACTATCAACACTCATGCGAGCAAATTCTAGAAAAAACTTCACCCATTGTGCACTCTCCTTATAGTCTTGCCTAAGTCTATCTCCCAACATCATCAAACTTTTATCCATTGCTAAGATCCATTATTTGTTGAATGTCTATCAAAAAACCCAATTCATGGGATAAACACTATCAAAAGTATATTCAAACGTGATCCATTTATTTTATAAGGTAGTTAATCATATCCCATTCGAGAGACTATCACCTATATCGCATATATACTCAGTCAAAAACTCTAATATTAGTAAAAATTTCGACAGCATTTGTCTATAATTCTCCAAGTATCTTAATCACAATAAGTCATCGACCCTATTCACGGGACAAAGAACTTACAGACCACATACCAGAAGAATGTAAGAAAATATTGAATCAAAATTTTAATTGACTAACACAAGAGTTTAAACTGAATATATCTGCCATATAGATGATAAAATCTCAAACTGTCCACTTTGGACAATTCAAGAGTTGTACCTAAAAAATTCTTTGGCCACAACTCTTGAACGAGTTTAAGGTTCAAGTACATATAAAAGTAACCCTAAAATCTAGAACACTCCAACTCGTACAATTATTGGATAAATTTGACAGCAAAGCAAAATTACATTGCCAATCACCAATATTATAAATATTTCATGTGGTATTATATTATGAGTTTAAGTGTTAATAATTCTTATGTTATATTAATTATAAATTTTCATTTTAATTTAAGTGCAAAATATTTTATAATTATATTATGTATATAGTTTTTGGATTAAATATTTTATAACTACTATTTATTAATTTAAGTGTAATCAATTCCTATGTTATATTATATTATAAGTTTCTATTTTAATATAAGTTCAAAATATTTTATAATTATATTATGTATATAGTTTTTCATAACTCTAAATACCCTAAAACCATTATTTATTAATTTAAGTATTTTCAATTCCTATGTTATATTATATTATAAGTTTCCATTTTAATATAAGTGCAAAATATTTTACTATTATATTATGTATATAGTTTTTCATAACTCTAAATACCCTAAAATTATTATTTATTAATTTAAGTGTTTTCAATTCCTATGTTATATATATATATATATTATAAGTTTCCATTTTAATATAAGTGCAAAATATTTTATTATTAAATTATGTATATTGTTTTTCATAACTCTAAATACCCTAAAACTATTATTTATTAATTTAAGTATTTTCAATTCCTATGTTATATTATATTATAAGTTTCCATTTTAATTCATTCTGTTTGAACAGGTATTATAGCGTTCGAACGGTATAAGTCTAGATTCCAAACACGAAACAGAGATCAAATTCCTTGTCCACAAAATATAATTTTCACTACAATAATCTCATAAGATGCATATTAGAATAGGATACATTGTAAATGGGATTGTAGAAACACAGATATACCAAAATAGCTTAACATATGCTATTAAAAACTATAAATTATCAAAAACCTAAAAATTAGAAATATTATCTCAAATGTAAGCAATCCAAGCCAAATAGCAATATACAATACCTACAATGCCATAAAACACATTATAGCATAACCCTAAACCATGTCTAATAAACCAACTTGCTATGAAATTCGAAATACAAAAAAAAATTCAAAAATGTATTACTTACCTTTTATAAACCTCTCATTCCTCTCAAGAATCCATTCTCTTGCAGGCCAAGTGTGTTCCTCTATCTCTCCACAACTCTCTCTCACTTCACAACTCTCTCTCAAAAGTTCGCACGAAATGAAAATGAACTAGAGGTTGTGGAATTTGAATCTGTGAAGTCACATTCGAATGAGACTTTTACTCATTCGAACACGAAAATTTCAAATTGTGCCAATTTTTGCCATGATTTAATTTTTATTCGAACGTAAAAGTTACTAGTTCGAACAAAAAATAGAATATTCTTTGGCATATTCTTCAAATGCCTAGAAGATGAAAAAGGTATTTTCGTTCGAACGAGGAATTTTTACGTTCGAACAAACTGACATTCAGAATATTTGGCGCAAAATTTCCCACTGAACACATTTCACGAGATAAATTTGTTCGAACGGTACTTTATTGGGTTTGAACTAAAAATTGTATTATTATGCTTATAAATGATGCATATAGTATATAATGTTATATTATAATCTATAGCAACTATTTTATTTCTAATCTACAGTATATACTATTTGATATTTTATATCCAAAGTCCAACTTTTTTAGATTTCTTTTTACATCAAATATTTAACACTTTTAAATATTTTAAACAAACGAAAAAAAATTAAAAAAAAATCGTTTCCCAATTGGCCAAAAAAGAAAAGGAGAGCTCAAAACGGGCTCCCTAACATTTTTCTATTAATATATAGTACTTATATGATACTACACTATAGTCAGGGGCAGAACTAGGATTTGGTGTCTGGGGGGGCGATCGGCAAAGTGTGTGGTATGTGTCAGCAAAAGTAATATGTACTATTTACACTTGACTATATAAAAAAATAATTATACGTATAAAATTATACGATTTTTCTTGACTTACCCATACTTTTCTAAGCTTTAAGAAAAATTTATAGATCAAGAATAAATTTAAAAAAATATCTAATAATATAAAAGTCGTTAGATTTTTTATTGTATATATAATTGTATTTCTATTAATAAGTGAACAAAAAAAAAACATGTGAATAACTAATAAATTCTTCACAAAAGAAAATAAATTATTCACATACTCTCTATCTCTCTATAAACATCTCATTAATCATCTAGCTAGATAAATCTGGTGCCTCCCAAATGAACCAAATCTTCTAGATTTGTTTTAACTATTAGATAAACCTCTTGAAACTTCTGGCTAGTTGAGTCATAATATGTGGTTAAAAGCATCTCATAGGTTGTAAATGAAGATTATGTACAGGTGATAGTTCCGCCCCTGACTATAGTACTTATATAGTATAGTACTTATAGTACTTAAATAATTAGGATATAATATAGTACTTATTGTACTAGGCTACTATAACTAATAAGTCTCATATATATATATATATTAATTATATTAACTTGTATCTTAAAATATTATAATAATATTATTAAAGTATTAACTTTAATTATATTAAAGTATATATTAACTTTAATTATAGGAAAATGTATATATTAACTATTATTTATTAAAGTACTATATATATGAACTTTAATTATCTTAAAGTATTATAATACTATTATTAGTATTATTTTTATACTTTTGTACTTTGTAATATTAGTATTATTATGTATTAGTATAGTAATATAATTAGAAATATATTAGTATAATAACCGTTCGTATGGGATTTTATCCAGTTCGAATGGATTTTTATCCCTTTTGAACGGGTTTTTATTCCACTCGAACGAGGCGTCACGATCTTTATATGCCCAGTTCGATTCGCATCAAACCTCTATCTCGCATTCGAACCCTCAGTCGCCGAGAGCCTCCGAGTCGCCCCTTATCTCCGCCGCCACAACCGCCACTCAACCGCCATAGGAACAAGGCATTTGAACTTCTAATAGGTATGGGCCTACTCTCCACCTCTATTGTTACTTTTTCTTTGGAAGAATGGGTTTTGTTTGGGAGGGGGATTTCGGATTCGAAATCCCCCCATTTTGGTGTAGTTAATCAATATAACGGATATTTAATCAATAGAAATGATTGAGATTCACTCCGAAATCCCCCCATTTTGGTGTAGTTGATCAATATAACGGATATTTAATCAATAGAAATGATTGAGATTTACTCCTATGTCATTTCTACCGATTAAAACAAAGCTTTTGGTGTAGATGTTAGAGTTTCGGACATGGCTGAGTCAACTTAGCCATGGCTATTTGGCTTTGATCTCGTTCGAACGCAATCTATTCCATTCAAACGCGAAGTTGTCAAACAGATTTATTTCTGTTCGAACAAAAAAATTTAGTTTGAAGGAGTATTAATTGCCAGTTCAATTGAACAGAATTTTCCATTTGAATAATTTTACTAGTTCGAACAGAATATGTTTCATTCGAACTAATTATTTCAATTCAGTTCAATATAGTTTAATTCTTCAATAATATATTTAAAATAGAATATTTATAATTATATTCTTAATTTTCTTGTAGTTAAACAGTATACCAATGGCATCTAGAGGAAGAAAATGTGCAAGAGATCAGGTCAGTGAAAGTAGTGGACCCGCTCATGCTCAAGAGGCGACGCCTATACTCGTCGAGCTTGAGATCATTTTATTTGACTTCTCCGATCTTTCATAGGAGGGACGGAGCATACAGTCCATCTTCACCGACCGAGGATTGGTACCAATCTGTCAGCAGCATGGGGCTGCATACCCAGAGATGGTTGGTGAATTTTACCGTGCCATAGGAGAGGGGATGCTGATACTCTTTTCTACACTTTATCTATCCGGGGGTTGAGTATTAATTCTCTCCCCGTATTATTGTTGAGTTCCTTAACATCCAGTGCGAGGTCGGCGCATAGCCTACAGCAGCTACATCGGGACCAGTAGCTGCACCATCTGATTTCGACACACCGACTGCATCCTCCGTGCTAGCTCCGAATGTAGAGTCGGATGATAGTAAGGAGGATAGTGAGGATGAGGATCTACCTGATGATGATCTCACTGATGATCAAGTGCGTCATCTAGTGCAGTTGCTGGTCTCGGTGTAGCCGCTGTAGGTAGATCCTCATTAATGATGCACCTGATCATTTGGATTCTGACACACCATTCAATGATGCTACATCATAAACGTGGAAAAAATATATGTACAAATTAATGATGATAAAAAAATTAATAGAAAAAATGTCCTTTCGAACAAATAAACTTAAGTTCGAACGGTTATTAACTTTCCCTAGGGAAAATAAATTAAATTTTCTCCAATATTACTGTTCGAACAGATAATATACTGGTCAAACAAACATTAATTAGTTGTTTGAATTTATTCTATTCCGTTCGAACGGTTTTTCTTTTCTGAGACGATTTTGTTCATCACAAAATATCTAGTTCGAATGGATATTTGTCCGTTTGAACGAATTTTGTAATTCAGGCAGTTTTGGATAATTTCATCCCCAAAAATGACTTTTAGAGACGAAACTTAATTCGTCCTCAACTAATTTCGTCCCTAAAAATCAAATTTCTTGTAGCGTTGATCTTCCTTTTTTTTTTTTTTTTTGGTTTTTCATTGTTCCTTTTTTATTTTACAATTACAATTTATATTTGATGCTTTTTTTATATTTTGAGTTTGCAGTTTTTAACTCTTTAAAGTAAGATCAGGCTCTAAAGTCTAAAATGGATCATAGCAATCTTGTCCGATCACTTTAGATGGGAGCTGCCTGAAAAGAATAAAAAATAGAGGAAGAGAGAAAACTTATCTACGAAGAAAATTTTCATCAGTTCCGTAGAAAGAGGGAAACACAGTTCACACGAAATATTGGTCAAGATCATACCCTAGAGTACTTTAAGAATATTTTTGAAAAATAGTCATTATTTCCAGAAATCCATGCATAGCGAAGTGTACTCAAATATACCCAACTCTTACGCAGCAAGAAGGAATCCCCTCCCCCCGCTGTTCTCGTTGCCCAAGTTTGCACTTTTTGAGTTCTTCTCAGTTCCATCGTTATTCCCATCATGGAAAACAAAAGTAACACTGCCACCGAAGGCTTAGAAAGTCGAGTGCCCAATTGTTTTCCCAGACTTGGAACCCAAACAAGAATATATTAAAGGGTATGGAACATAACATTAAACAACGTTTGCCATTTGTGAACTTAGTAAACAAGTGTTATAAAGCTATTAGATTCGTCAATGTTCCTTCCCTTAGAATGCAATTACGTGCTGCCACTTTTCACTTAGAGTGAGGTGGGCTCCTCAGCCCATGCCTACGTTAGGGGGAGTATACTTCGGCTAGAAGTAGTTTGTTAACAGTACTCATCTTTTGGCGCCATAGAGTAGACACTGCTTTCTCTTTACCCCTGTCTAATATATATAGTTGATCATGAGCCTTGTTTTTTCCCACACCAGCAATTCTACACTCAGTGCTTTCCTTTCAGGTCAGGCTCTCTCTCTTATTCTCCTTCCCTTCCCATTGAAACTTTGTCAACCTGGTGGTTTTGAGTATATATAATGCTTTGAAATCTGAATGCTGCGTGGTTTTAGATTGGCTTGAATTGTGCTTTTGCTTTCGCTTGTGGGTTACTGTGTTTTTGAATTGTAGTTTCTCTCAAATGCAGTAATATGCATTGAATTGTGAAATGCATGTGTGGTTGTCGGTTGACTCTGTTTGCTGTGTGTAACCTACTAATATAGTGTCTGTATACTGAAACTGCAGTTGAAGCTTGCGACTTAAGTTTGACATTGTACCAAAGCCAAAGATCTTTCTATATATCATGAATAAAATACGGCTGCACTTTGGAAATCAGGTTTCGGGGGACAGTTTTTCTGTGCTTTGGAAACTGGAAGATGTCTCTGGGAAATTTGATTTCGAAAACAAAAACTTGTGCTTCTTTTTTTCCTATCTTTACGTACAGTACAAGTTTGAGATCTCTTTCGAGAACATTTGGAAGATTGAGCTATATCTTCCACCTGGTCAAGCCACAAAGTTTCTTCTCATTCAGGTTAGCTGGTGAAAGATTTCATCAATATCTCTAAATATGCATGGGTTGCTATACTCTTTCTTACAAGCATTTTTTATATTATTACAGTTTACTGATAGTAATTGTTTTTGTTTCGAAATTGCTACCCTTTTTCTTCTAACGTAATGAGTTCTATCTTCTTTATTTTGCTAGTTACTTGGTGCTCCAAGGATATATTTGAAAGATCATGTATCTGATGTTCGTCGTTATGAGTGGGTCAGAGAAGTTGATTTCACTCCATCCAGCCGCATTGGCCAATCTTATGCTCTATGTTTGGAGCTTCCAAAAAAGAGGCGGCTTCGGAACTTACATCTTGATTTCCATTATAAAGAAAATGAAAACCAATTGAGATTGATAGATGGCTCTCCTTACTCATACGGTTCAGATCTTGTGCCCATTGTGAAACCACCCACAGGCTTTGACCTGCCATATAAAATCTTGTTTAAGATCAACTCTTTGATTCAGCATGGACGTGTTCCTGGGCCAGCAATTGTTAACAAATTTTATAGGTTGGTCGATCCAAAGAGATTCGAAATCAACAAGATAGAACGTGCCCTGGACAAGCTTTTTCATTTGAAGGACTGCTGCTATGAACCTGTGGAATGGCTCATGGAGGAGTACAAAAGATACGCAGCATCTACTCGATTTCAAACAACTCATGCTATTTCTTTAGATGATGAGTTGGTATATATACACAGGGTTCAAATTACTCCATCTAAAGTGTCCTTCGGTGGTCCAGAGGTGAATCTCTCCAACAGAGTCTTGCGCCATTATCATGAAGATATTGACAATTTCCTGCGTGTTTCTTTTGTCGACGAGGACTTTGATAAAGTGTACTCAATAGCTTTATCTTCACGTTCATCATCTGCAAAGGAGGATAAGCGAACTAAAGTGTATGATAGGATACTATTCACTCTCAGAAATGGAATAGTTATTGGGGATAAGAAGTTTGAGTTTCTTGCCTTTTCATCCAGTCAGCTACGAGAAAATTCTGTTTGGATGTTTGCTTCAAGACCTGGCTTGAGTGCAGCAGATATCAGAGAATGGATGGGTGATTTTCGAGATATAAGGAATGTGGCAAAATATGGTGCCAGACTGGGTCAGTCTTTTGGCTCTTCTAGAGAAACTGTCAGCGTTGGCATAGATGAAATTGAAGTTATTCCCGATGTAGAAGTTAAGAAGGGACAAATCACATATTGTTTCTCAGATGGCATAGGGAAGATATCTGAAGAATTGGCTCGCGAAGTGGCAACAAAGTTACACTGCAGCTCTGTTCCATCAGCATTTCAGATTCGATATGGAGGGTACAAAGGTGTTGTGGCTGTTGATCCGACATCATCGGTGCAGTTGTCATTGAGAAAGAGCATGTGTAAATACAAATCGGATAACACAAAACTCGATGTTTTGGCATGGAGTAAGTTCCAGCCCTGTTTTCTCAATCGTCAGATAATAACTCTGTTGTCTAACCTCGGGGTTAAGGATCGAGCTTTTCGGGAAAGGCAAAGGAAGGCTATAGATCAACTGAATGCCATATTAATAGATCCTTTGAGAGCACAGGAGGCACTGGAAATGATGTTCACAGGGGAGATCACAAAAGTTCTAAAGGAAATGCTTATATGTGGTTACAAGCCAAATGCGGAACCATTTCTTTCAATGATGCTTCAAACATTCCGTGCATCTAAGTTGATGGACATGCGGTTGAGAACAAGGATTTTTGTTCCAAATGGAAGAGCTTTGATGGGATGCCTCGACGAAACCAGGAGATTGAAATATGGTGAAGTATTTCTGCAAGTTTCTCGCTTTAGTAGGGAGCTCAGTAACAAGTCTTCCCTTGTGTTTAGTGTCAGCAGTTCAAACCCAAATAACTTCCTCTGTGAAGGTCGGGTGGTTGTTGCTAAAAACCCTTGTCTATACCCAGGAGATGTGAGAGTCCTCAAAGCTGTGAACGTGCCAGCTCTACATCATATGGTGGATTGTGTTGTTTTTCCTCAACAGGGAGAGAGGTAAGAGTTTAATATCCCATTTATATGAGACTTTAATCTATAGAAACATAAGATTCATCACATACATGTATGTAGACATACATGTGAATGTAATATTAATGACTGCCTATTTGTGCTTTTAGACCACATCCAAATGAATGTTCGGGAAGTGATTTGGATGGAGATTTGTACTTCGTCTCTTGGGATCGTGATCTTATCCCTCCTCGTCAAATTAAACCAATGGAATATATTCCAGAACCAGCTAAGCAAGTCGATCATGATGTTACAATAGAGGTATTTTGATAATTTCTTTACATTTGTCCATAGCAATTGAGAGAATCATCTATGCTTGCATTTCCAACGAGAATATAGAAGTATTTTGTGATCTAAGAAGTTCATGTTTCTATATAGACATCTATATCAAAGCATTTCATTCCTCTCTCCTGTTTGCATGCAATTTCCATCCATATGCACCTAACATTGAAAAGCATGTTATTGTTGTCTTGCAGGAAGTAGAAGAGTATTTCACAGACTACATAGTCAACGACAATTTAGGAATCATCAATAATGCCCACGTCGTCTTTGCAGATAGCGAGCCCAAGAAAGCAATGAGCCCTAAATGTATGAAGCTTGCGAAGCTTCACTCAATTGCTGTTGACTTCGCAAAAACTGGTATTGTAGCTGAAATACCTCCTGATCTACGAGTCGAAGAGTATCCCGATTTTATGGAAAAGCCTAATAAAAAGAGCTACATATCAAGATCTGTTATCGGAAAGCTTTTTCGAGAAGTGAAAGACATTGCATCGCCCACTAGTCCTGTGGCATCCTTCACTTTGGATTTAGCAAAACAACATTATGACCCTGAAATGGAAGTAGACGGCTTTAAGGACTACCTCAGTGATGCTTTCAAATACAAAAAGGTCTATGATTACAAGTTGGGGAATATGATGGATGATTATGGAATCCAAACTGAAGCCGAATTTCTCAGCGGCAATGTTTTGAAAATGTCAAAACATTATGATAGGAAGAGGGATCAGGATGCAATTAAATATGCTGTGAAGTCACTAAGAATGGAAGCCAGGAACTGGTTCAACGAGTGGAGTGATGAAGACAATTCTGATAATGCAAAAGCAAAAGCATCAGCCTGGTATCATGTCACATATCATCATACTTGCTGGGGTCGCTACAGTATTGAGGGAACTCAGGGAATGGATAGGGCCCATTTCCTAAGTTTTCCATGGTGTATCTATGACATGCTTCTGCAAATCAAGAAGGATAAAAAGAGCATATAATTTGATCTTCACAAGTATATTTGATAGCAGTTTGATATGGCTACTATTTTAACTCTGTGTACTGTTATTGGTATTTGCTTGTAAATGCTCCAGGCAGATTTTTGGAGCTTGAGAATATGTATTAGTTTATGTTGCAATTGGTTTGGATTAATGATTGTATAATGATTGTATTGATCTTTTAATATAATTTTGTGTTTATTTATTTGAACTTGCTTGCTCCTAATTGGCTTTGATTAATGACTTCGAGAATTGATTCTATTTTTTTTTATTATTATTGTCAAAGCATGCATGTTCAAGTAAACTTACCAGGATGAGATTCCTTTCCTCTTCTCTTCTCTCTAAAATATATTAGCTCAATCTCCCGTTTGCCTCTACAACCAATTTCTTGCCATCGAGTGAAACCTGTATTCAAAAGAAATAAACTGGGTGATCCCAATGGGGAAGCCCGCGAAACTCAAAGTCAGATATTCTTAAAACAAATTTAGAGGAAGAAGATATGTAAATTCTATCATCAGCACCACAATTGTAGATTGCAGTGATCCTTTCTTGGTTGTAGCATCAAATTGCATCCGAGTATTTCCTCAGTCAGTTCAACCTATTAGCCTAGATTGAATACTTTCTACATCAGTCATGTCAAAAATATTTTCTCTGTTATACCAATTTCATGAGTAATGCAGAACACATAATTGAAGTTATTTTCACAATATTTCTTTTGATCAAAAGATAACGTGCATATTTTTTTTATAAATTTATTTTCTTTTTATGCAAAGTGTAGCATAGGAACTTCTTTTATCTGAACTTTTTAACTTCTCTAAATTTTTCCACAAAAGGACAATCATTAATTGTCACCTAAAAAATAGACACATAACTTATTTTAAGTCTGAAATACTAAAGTAGCCTATTTTTCAGGAAATTGTAAGATTATCGTAACTATAACCATCATCACTTTCCAAATTAATCGATATCCTTAATTCTCCAACTATTAAACTCAAAATTATTTCAATAAAATAAGGTGTATGGCTAGCATAAGTACTCAAATATTACAACTAAGCTCATGTAAAATACATATTCAGCTTAATGCTCTCTTAACATAATTATAACAAAATCTCTTAAAGTAAAAAGTCAAATTTCGTTTAATAAAATAGACTTAATCAATTTTAAAGCGTTCAAAATAAAATTATACACTAACTATTTACTTTTGAGATTTATTTGTAAAAATTTTAATACTAAATAATATTATTGAAATCCTTATTTATTTTCTTTATAAGTTCTTATATTTAAAACAAAGACCTCACAAACTAATTAGGTCCCGTTTGATTGCAAGACTTAATTGAGATTAATTCAGTTCAGTCTAATTTTAAACTGAGTCTAACATCTAAACACACAACTCTCAAATTACTAAACTCATCTCAACTCAAAATTATCTCCTTACACATGGGAGTCTAGGACTCACAACCTTTTTTAACTCAACACATATTTATACATAGACCTATATCTTTTTTCAGTTTTATGTTATTTTCTACAATAAAAATAAAACTTTTTCGTTTGTAACTTTTTTTCAACTCAACCTTTTCCGGTTTTATGTTATTTTCTACAATAAAAATAAAACTTTACTTACGATATACATATACTAATGGACAAAAAGATAGCTTTTAATGTTTTTTCTCTTTTTTTCGTACGCCCCATTACCAACTTCCTAAGGTCCCTTTTTTTCAAAATACTATACGTTGGTAGTTTGTCCAGATCCCATGCATGTGTCGTAAATGATCTTACTCCTAGATTCTAGAAAACCGTAAAGGTTACAAACGCCTTGAATTTTAATTTTTTTATTTTTTCCTCATCCGTTGAAACCAACTTTGAATATTTTCATCAGATTGTTGGCAGTTTGAATCATTTGGTTTAAAACTTTCTCAACAAAAAAATCTACGGAAAGTAACAGTAATATTAAAAAAAATCTTACTAATAAATACAATTTATTAAAAAATACCAACATTTCCCTACTATTTTTTAATAATAAAAAAAAAAGAAATAAGAAAGATACTTTCAAATAAAGAAAGATTATTATGCATCTTGAAGGTATGCTATACATTGAATCCTCACTTAGTGAAATAATATTTTTTACTCCAGAGTTAGTAGTAGTTTCATACTTGAACTATAACTTCTGAAGGGAAATAAAAAATTATTGCTCACACACAACAGTCCAGGTGTTAACGTGAGCCTTATCAGCCAGCACGTTACGGCCTTATGCTATTATCGGTTTCACGAGTCACCTTTTCTCCGATTGCAAGAATAACATCCATTAGATTATTGATTGTTGTTGCAGCAATCTATAATTTTAAAATTCATCAAATAGATGTTAAAATAACTTTTTTGAATGGGGACCTAGATTAAGAAATTTATATAGATCAACCTGAAGGTTTTGTAGAGCCTAACCAAAAAAGAAAAGTGTGTAAGTTGACAAAATCTCTATATGGCTTAAAAGAGGCCCCTAAATAGTGGCATGAGAAATTTGACTCTTGCATGATCAAAAATATTCTGTTGTACTCGAAGGCTTCAATGATGCCGATTGGAATACCTTATTAGGTGATTCTCTTTCAACTACTGCTTATATTTTTACCGAGGGTGGTGGTGCTATATGTTGGAAGTCTAAAATAGAAATTATTATTGCTAACTCAGCTATGCAAGCTAAGCTTATAGCTTTGGCTTCAGCGAGTGAGGGAGTAAACTGGTTGAGAGATCTACAACATGAGATTCCATTGTAGAAAAAATCAGTTCCACCCATATTAATTCATTGTGATAGTATTGCTACTATTGGTAGTGTAACACCCTAGTCCCAAAGGGGTCGGAGAGTTATTTCTTGTCACTCAAAATCATTTTTCAACCATATATTTATAGACTCCAATATTTTCAATAACACATACGACTTACTGTTTCAGATCAACTAATCCAATAAGATTAATCTAAACGCCACAAAAATCTTAAAATAAATCTATCAACCTTCCAAGATATCAAGTCAGCGGAGTAAAATAGAACTATCGAATAAAATCTCCAATAACCAAAATAACATCTTTGTACTTGATCCATTATGCTCAAGTAGCTTTATACACAATTTCTAGTATTGATCCCCAGCTGTACCATCAAAATTATCTGAAAAATGTTATGAAGATAAGGGGTAAATTATCAATAACTCAGTAAGCATAGAACATATACTAGTATGTAAACATGAGTCTTTTCAGAGAGTTCAGAATGCATAAATAAAACATTTCATTTTCATATGCAGATCTCAGAAACGTGTTAACAGAAAATCAGAGTGTCTTTTCAATCTTTTCATACTCAAAACCCAATTGTTCATATTTAAAGACACTTTTCATATTCAAAGACCCTTTTCATATTTAAAAACGCTTTGGCATAACATAACTAAACATCTTCATCTTATCATATCATATCATATACCATGTTTAACCCCCGTGGTAGGGTTGTGCTATCCTTGGTGGCCAAACCAGACAGTGTCATATTGTGAAACTTCCCTTTTTTCAATCTCGAAGTCCCAAGTGTGCACACATAAAAGACCACTTTCTTTCTAAAGTGGGTGCACTCATATCATATCATGTTGGTACCAACCATATCACGTGAACCAGTATGATCATATCAGAACTATATCCAGAATCAGAATCAAAACAGATAAGTATGCCAAAGGTTTTTCATATCCATATCTTATCAAACCATATGCTAAACATATTTATATCATTTCCATTTGATCAAAAACAGATCGAAATCATTTTCATATCACATGTACAAAAATTCACAGACATCATATTCGCTCTTTTGCATATTTCAGAAACATGTCAAATATTGCTCATGTTTACACTATTCATGTCAAAAGCATTTCTTTTCTCTTTCATACATATCTCATGACTGAATGCAAAACATATACAGAGGTTGTTTTTCACACTTTCTTTTTAAAACAACAAGCACATTTTTACAAACCAGCCTTAGTTCATTTCTTTTTATGCAAATCTAGCATAGTAACCCCGCTTACCTGGACTTTTTAGCTTTTCAAAATTTCTCCACAGCAGTACTGAATGAAAATCAATCATCACCTATAGAAAATAATCACGTAATTTCCATGAATATCTGAAATTAACACAATTTTTAAATAGGTACAATTGAAACGCTAAGTATGTAATACCCAGCCCGCTGCTAGGCCTTGGCCCAAATCCAACCTCCCATCAAATGAAGTAATACGGTGTCGTGCCAGGTAAAGTCTTCTCAATTTTATTCTTTCTGTGCTGCTTCCTCCACCGATGGTCTCTCTCTCTTCCCCTTATCAGTTTATGAAATTCCGAATATTTCTCATGGCTGTTAATTCCTTTTGTCCGCATCTATCTCCCACGAAATCCCACTTCTTCCCACCCTCCTTTCAGTTACTTGAGTTCTATATTCCTCCTTAGCCTTACGCTCTCTCTCAATCTCTTGCATTTTTTTTCTTCTTTTTCTTCAGAGTGTTTTGGTGCTGCATTTTTTTTGGGTGAATGTTCAGATTGGGTCCAAAGCTCTTAACGTTGGTAAGGTTTCGTCTTCTCTCTCTCTCTCTCTCTCTCTCTCTCTCTCTCTCTCTCTTCGAATCCCATGACCTCATCGGTTTCTTCGGTCACTTTGTATTTTGGTTTCTTCATTATATTCAATCTCACTTTCAACAGAAGCCTCTCACGTCCTTTCTCTTGCTCTGCGGTGATTTTTGGTGGAAATTTTCAGATTGGGCTGCTGAGATTTTTTTGCACGACGGTAAGCCACTTCCTCTGTCTCTCTAAATCTGATTATCTTGTTATCTTGTATTGTTCGAAGTTCTGCCCCAAACTTTAGTGAGTTTTGTTGTTAATAGGACTGCTTGATGGATAATTACAGATCTTAGGCAGTGCTATTTCTTTTACTCAAATCGACTGCTAGAGTACAGTTTCAGAATTTAGAGAATACACTGCAAGAGTCAGGTAAGCGGAGTTCTTATGCTAGGCTTTACACAAATTATTTAGACTGAGGTTGACTTTCTGAAAACTTTGCATATTTTGTGATGAAATTAGAATTTGAGAAAAACCAACCTCGGTCACTTATTTGCATTACTCATGAAATCTGTACGAAAAAGGAAAATTTTTTTTGATATGCATTGTATAGACATGAGCTAAATTTTGTCATCCTGTCTCTGAAATCTTAAAAAAGAGCGATATTGAGAATCTGAAAAATTGTGCATTGATTTAGAAAGATGCTCCGACTTTTGTTTTCAATATGTGCGAATGCTCTGATTATGTTTTGGTACTCTGTTTTGTTTTGATATAGCATCTGAAAACCTTTAGCATGGTGTACTGATTTTGTATCTGACTCTGTCTCTGCTCTGCTCTGCTTTGCTCTGTTATGCTCTGCTCTACTCTGTTGGGTTGGTACCAACTTCTCTATCTCTGAGTGCATCCACTTTGGAAACAAAGTGGTTTTATTGTGGTCTTTCCTGTATGCACACTCGGGACTCCGAGAGTAATAAGGGAAAGATTTCACCTCTGTCTCTGCCTGGTTTGGCCATCGGGGTTAGCACAACCCTACCACGAGGATGAAACATGGTCTCTGCTCTGTGAGATGCTCTGTTTTGATGTGATGATGATGCTCGGGTTATGTTATGCCAAAGTACTTTGGGTTTTATGTGACTTAAAACCATCGCTCTGTTTCGTTTTGAAAACATGTTTTGTTCTACATGATAACTCTGGAAAATATTTTGTTCTACATATTGTACTTTGTAAATGCTCATGATTGCACGCTAGCATATGTCTTCTGCTTACTGAGTTGTTGATAACTCACCCCCCTTATCTTCATAATATTTTCAGATGATGTGGAGAGTCCAACTGAGGACCAAGATTAGGATTTGTGGGCTTGACTAAGCTGAGGAGAGAGTGTCGAGCATCCTAGGGTATCACAGTTAAAAGAAGGATTTCTAATGTCTTTTTAGATTTAATTATGTAATTGGTTTAGTAGGACTTAAGTTTTTACCAGATTATTATGATATGACTATTGGGGGATTGTGGACCCCTTGATTTATTATTATTGCAGTATTGGCTTTATGGAGTTTATAATCTGGTTATCTAGAAAATATGAGATTGATTATTGTTTGTGAAATCTTTGGAGATTTAGATGTGTTGGGAGACATGTATATATATGACAGGTAGTAATTCTCTGACCCATCCGGGTACGGGGCGTTACATTTGGTATCAGAGACAGGTTTGAGGTTCTGCAGACTATAGTATGTGAGATTTCAAAGTATAGATAGTCTTTAAGAAATCATTTTCAGATTTGATGTGATAGTGGAGGGGACTAAAAGGGTAGGATATTGTAAGTATTGGAGGTCTTAGAATTTGCAGACTTTAGGAATGATTTTGATGTGTAGGAATTTACGGGTCTATGAGCTGAATTCATGTTGTTTTGAGGTTTGTTTGAGAAAAAAAAAAAAGATTTGATGGGGTTAAAGTTTTAGACTTTGGAGATTGATCATTACTATTGTTGCACGTATTTATTTATTATTTTTTTTTTCTTCTCTTTATTATAGGTACCTTTATAATTTTGAAGTATTATATATATGTTTGGTTTTATGGGTATTACTAAGTTTTAATGTTTATATGAACTCGATATTATTATTATTATTATTATTATTATTATTATTATTGTTATTTTGAAACGATTTTTAAAGATCCAAGTTTTTTTTTGTCAGGATGCCACCTCGTCGTCGAGAACGTAGTATGTCGGATCTGAACACAAACGAGAATGAGAGGGAAGCAAACCCGAGTGCTTCCGAAGTATTACGAGCAGCGGCTCATCAATTAATTGATGATCTCACGCAGAATCCCTCAGGTCGCCAACGCAACTATAATGAAGGAGGTTATACCGTAGAGTATTTCAATCGGATGCATCCCCCTTCATTTGATGGGAGAGGCGAACCAACTCTGGCGGAAGATTGGGTTCAAGATATAGAGGAGATTCTGTGGGTTCTAACCTGTACAGATGAACAGAAGGTGGCATACGCCACATTCAAGCTGACTGGGGAGGCGAAAAGATGGTGGATTTCTGAAAGAACTATTAGAGAAGCGGAAGGGACAGAGATAGTCAGTTGGCTGCATTTCAAGCAGATTTTTCTTGAACGCTTCTTCCCAAGCTCGGTCTGAGAGGACAAGGCTATGGAATTCGCCACCTTGGTACAAGGAACTATGACTGTACACCAGTATGCAGCTAGATTTATTGAGTTATCTCGTTTTGCTACGTATCTAATTCCGGATGAGGAAAAGAAGGCCCGTAAATTTGAGCAAGGGCTAAATGAAAAACTTTATGAACGAGTAGTGGGATTCCAGATTCGGAACTTCTCAGAGTTGGTGAATAAGGCCACTGTTTTTGAACGAAGCCTTCAAAGAAGCGCTACACTGCTTGAGCAGAGGAAGAGGACTGCTCCATCTGGGTACCAATCTGGCATGGATCAGGGACTGTGGAAAAAGAGGAATGAAGGTAGTAATTCGGGAAAGAGGCCGATTCAGGGTAACCAACAACCCTATCAGTGTAGGACATGCAATCAAGTGCATTCTGGGGAGTGCAGAAAAGGGGCAGGATTATGTTTCCGTTGTGGCAAAACAGGACACTACATCAGGGATTGCCCATTGCAAATGAGTAGTAACAAGGCGACCATACTGGCACCTCAGAGAAACGAAGTTACAGCACGAGGTAACAACCAACGTCCTACTGCGCCTGCACGGGTTTTTGCACTAACACCTGGAGAGGTTGAGGATAGGAATGATGTGATCACTGGTATGACTCCTTTATTTTATTTTATTTTATTTTATTTTACTTTATTTTACTACTTATTATTATTATTATCTTATTTGTCGGTTATGGTTAAGACTTCGAATATTTTAGTTTGTGGATAATGTTAAACGTGATCACAGGTACTCTTTCTCTGTTTTCTAATAATGCTATTGTGTTATTTGATTCGGGAGTGACACATTCTTTTGTTTCCACGGCATACTCTAGATTTTGTACTTTGGAAACTGAAAAGTTGAAGCACAAGTTAGTGGTCGCTACCCCAACAGGAAATTCGGTAGTCTGTGATGAAATTCTATCGGGGTGTCCTTTATCTATCGAGGGAAGACTAATGCTAGCATATTTAATAGTGTTTAACATGATTGGGTTTGATGTGATTTTGGGTATGGATTGGCTGGCTTCCTATCACGCTAGTATTGATTGTTTTAAAAAGGAAGTGGTTTTTAGACTCCCAAAAGATAGTGAATTTCGGTTTACAGGGTCGAAAGTAAGGTTACACCCATCCATCATATCTGCCATCCAGGTTGGAAAATTGTTACGTGATGGTTGTCAGGGATTCTTAGCCTGCGCAGTAGAGGCACCAAAAGAGGAGTTGAAGTTAGAGCAAATACCTGTTGTGAATGAATATCCAGAGGTTTTCCCAGAAGATTTATCTGGACTTCCGCCCGAGCGGGAGGTAGAGTTTGCCATTGAATTAGTTCCTGGCACGGCACCCCTTTCGAAAGCACCTTACCGGATGGCACCGTCTGAATTAGTGGAACTCAAGGAACAGTTACAAGATTTGTTAGACAAAGGTTTTATCAGGCCTAGTGTATCACCTTGGGGAGCTCCAGTTCTTTTTGTGAAAAAGAAGGATGGATCGATGAGGATGTGCATTGACTACAGGGAACTTAACCGGGAGACCATAAAGAATAAGTACCCGTTACCCCATATAGAAGATTTGTTTGATCAGCTTCAGGGTGCTCAGATATTTTCTAAAATTGATCTTCGATCCGGGTATCATCAATTGAAGATCAAGGAAGAAGACGTGGCTAAGACAGCTTTCAAGACCCGTTATGGCCATTATGAGTTCTTGGTCATGCCTTTTGGCTTGACTAACGCCCTAGCTGTATTTATGGATTTGATGAACAGAGTGTTTCATGAATTTTTGGATGAGTTTGTGGTTGTTTTTATTGATGATATACTGATATACTCCAAAAGCAAGATTGAGCATGAAGAACATTTGAAGCTGGTACTTGGGACACTTAGAGATAAAAAGTTGTTTGCTAAATTGAAGAAGTGTGAATTTTGGCTAGATTCAATCACTTTTCTGGGGCATGTAGTTTCAAAAGATGGCATTTCAGTGGACCCAGGGAAAGTGGAAGCAGTGGTGAATTGGTCAGCACCAAAGAATGTTCACGAGGTTAGAAGTTTCTTGGGATTGGCGGGTTATTACCGTCAATTCATTGATGGTTTCTCTAGGTTAGCAGTCCCTCTTACTGCACTCACCAGGAAAAATAATAAGTTTGAATGGACAGCAAAGTGTGAAGAAAGCTTTCAGGAGTTGAAACAAAGATTAGTGACAGCTCCGGTGTTAACAGTTCCCATAGCTAGAGGTGGATTTGTAGTTTACAACGATGCATCAAGGCTTGGATTAGGGTGCATACTGATGCAACATGGGAAGGTCATAGCGTATGCCTCACGCCAACTGAAAGCGTATGAGCAGAATTATCCCACACATGATCTAGAACTCGCAGCAGTCATTTTTGCACTTAAGATTTGGAGACACTATCTGTATGGGGAAAAGTGTGAAATTTATACGGATCACAAGAGTTTGAAATATTTCTTCACTCAAAAGGAATTAAATATGAGACAGAGGAGATGGCTTGAGTTGATCAAGGATTATGATTGCACCATCAATTATCATCTAGGCAAAGCTAATGTTGTAGCCGATGCCTTAAGTAGGAAGTCAATAAGACCGGCAGTTGCAGCCCTTACCACTCAACATAGGTTGTTAATGGACTTAGAAAGAGTTGGTATTGAGGTCATCACTAGTGATACAAATACTTTCATGGCCAGTTTAATAGTTCAACCAACCTTGATAGATAGAATCAAAGCTGCTCAGAAAGTGGACTCAGGGTTGGTGAAGCTAGTGGAAGAAGTCCGGAACGGGGACAAATCCGATTTTAGCGTTTCCGAGGATGGAGTTTTGAGATTTAGAGGTAGATTGTGCGTACCAGCTAATGATGAACTAAAAAGGGTAATTCTTGAAAAAGCACACCGTTCTTTGTACACAGTTCACCCGGGTAGTACCAAGATGTATCGAGACTTGAGAGAGTCTTTTTGGTGGAATGGTATGAAAAGAGAAATTGCTAAATTTGTGGAACAGTGCCTAACTTGCCAACAGGTGAAGGCGGAGCATCAGAGACCCGCAGGATTATTACAGCCGCTCCAGATTCCAGAGTGGAAGTGGGAGCATATCTCCATGGACTTTGTGACAGGCCTACCAAGGACATTGAGCGGACAAGATGCTATATGGGTGATCGTGGATCGCTTAACGAAGACTGCTCATTTTGTGCCCATTAAAGTTTCTTATAAACTAGAGAAACTAACTGAGCTGTATGTGCAGGAGATAGTGAGGTTGCACGGTGTACCGGTATCTATTGTGTCGGATAGAGACCCTCATTTCACTTCCAAGTTCTGGCGAAGCTTACAAGAGGCAATGGGTACGAAGTTAAATTTCAGTACTGCGTTTCACCCTCAGACAGATGGGCAGTCAGAAAGGACTATTGAAATCTTAGAAGATATGTTAAGGGCATGTGTGATGGATTTTAAGGGAACTTGGATGCAACATTTACCATTGGTCGAGTTTTCTTATAATAATAGTTTCCAGGCTAGCATTGGGATGACACCCTATGAAGTTTTGTATGGCAGAAAGTGTAGATCTCCATTGTATTGGGATGAAGTAGGTGAAAGGAAACTTTTGGGGTCAAAGATTATTCGGCAGACCACAGAGAAGATAGATACCATTCGGGCTAGAATGAAAGCAGCTCAGAGTCGACAAAAGAGTTATGCAGATAAACGTCGCCGCCAGTTAGAGTTTGAGGTTGGGGATAAAGTATTTTTGAGGATAGCACCGATGAAAGGAGTTATGAGATTCGGAAAGAAGGGTAAGTTGAGCCCAAGATATATTGGACCATTTGAGATTCTTGATCAGATTGGACCAGTGGCTTACAGGGTGGCTTTACCACCGGCATTCTCGGGAGTGCATAACGTGTTTCATGTGTCTATGTTGAGAAAGTATACACCCAACCCCACGCATATTATTGACATTGAGCCACTTCAGATTCAGGAAGATATGACTTATACGGAAGAGCCAGTTCAGATTTTAGAAAAGAAAGAGTAGGTGTTACGAACTCGAACTATTCCTATGGTTAAAGTGTTGTGGAAGAATCACGCTACTAATGAAGCTACTTGGGAATTGGAGGAAGAAATGAGAGATAAGCACCCACGCCTTTTCAATGGGAGTTTTGACAACTTATAACAAATTCCGAGGACGGAATTTTTATAAGGGGGGAGGATGTAATACCCAGCCCGCTGCTAGGCCTTGGCCCAAACCCAACCTCCCATCAAATGAAGTAATACGGTGTCGTGCCAGGTAAAGTCTTCTCAATTTTATTTTTTCTGTGCTGCTTCCTCCACCGATGGTCTCTCTCTCTTCCCCTTATTAGTTTATGAAATTCCGAATATTTCTCATGGCCGTTAATCCCTTTTGTCCGCATCTATCTCCCACGAAATCCCACTTCTTCCCACCCTCCTTTCAGTTACTTGAGTTCTATATTCCTCCTTAGCCTTACGCTCTCTCTCAATCTCTTGCATTTTTTTTCTTCTTTTTCTTCAGAGTGTTTTGGTGCTGCATTTTTTTTGGGTGAATGTTCAGATTGGGTCCAAACCTCTTAACATTGGTAAGGTTTCGTCTTCTCTCTCTCTCTCTCTCTCTCTCTTCGAATCCCATGACCTCATCGGTTTCTTCGGTCACTTTGTATTTTGGTTTCTTCATTATGTTCAATCTCACTTTCAATAGAAGCCTCTCACGTCCTTTCTCTTGCTCTGCTATGATTTTTGGTGGAAATTTTCAGATTGGGCTGCTGAGATTTTTTTGCACGACGGTAAGCCACGTCCTCTGTCTCTCTAAATCTGATTATCTTGTTATCTTGTATTGTTCGAAATTCTGCCCCAAACTTTAGTGAGTTTTGTTGTTAATAGGACTGCTTGATGGATAATTACAGATCTTAGGCAGTGCTATTTCTTTTACTCAAATCGACTGTTCGTTACTTTGGAGATCGTGAAAGGTAATCACGAACATTACGCTTGAAGCTATACTTTATTTCGGAAACTTCTTTTGTTCTGGTGGATTTTGCATTATTGAAAGGGTTGTTATGGAAGTTTGGGTAGTGATGTTAAGTGTGGAGTTATGGGTGTTGGAAAATTTTAAGGAGAAAGTTATATGGCTGTTGTGATTTAATTATTGACTATTTTTGAAGTATGTGTAGATTGTAGTGTTGTAGTGGCAATATAATAAAATTGTGTGGCTATTCGGGGAAGAATATGGACTGTTTGGGTGTTACTTTTGAGTCGGTGTCGACTTTTGGGATGGTTTATATCAATGCTTTGTATGAAGAGTTGATTGGGTAGGCGTGCCTTGTGTTGTGATATCATCTGGAGTTGAATATAGTGGCTGTAAAAATTATGCTATGACTGATTTTTGGACTTTCATACACTTAGCTATTGATTGGCTTATCCAGTCTTATCTCTAAAGAGTTGTAAATTTTGGTTAGTTAAGTTTGTATACTAGCATGGTATAGTTATTAATTTGTGCATACTTTTTATAATATAGGTTATCGTGACATGGCTAGAGTACAGTTTCAGAATTTAGAGAATACACTGCAAGAGTCAGGTAAGCGGGGTTCTTATGCTAGGCTTTACACGAATTATTTAGAGTGAGGTTGACTTTCTGAAAACTTTGCATATTTTGTGATGAAATTAGAATTTGAGAAAAACCAACCTCGGTCGCTTATTTGCATTACTCATGAAATCTGTACGAAAAAGGGAAAATGTTTCTGACATGCATTGTGTAGACATGAGCTAAATTTTGTCATCCTGTCTCTGAAATCTTAAAAAAGTGTGATATTGAGAATCTGAAAAATTGTGCATTGATTTAGAAAGATGCTCCGACTTTTGTTTTCAATATGTGCGAATGCTCTGATTATGTTTTGGTACTCTGTTTTGTTTTGATATGGCATCTGAAAACCTTTGGCATGGTGTACTGATTTTGTATCTGACTCTGTCTCTACTCTGCTCTGCTTTGCTCTGTTATGCTCTGCTCTACTCTGTTTGGGTTGGTACCAACTTCTCTGTCTCTGAGTGCACCCACTTTGGAAACAAAGTGGTTTTATTGTGGTCTTTCCTGTGTGCAGACTCGGAGCTCTGAGAGTAATAAGGGAAAGATTTCACCTCTGTCTCTGCCTGGTTTGGCCACCGGGGTTAGCACAACCCTACCACAGGGGTGAAACATGGTCTCTGCTCTGTGAGATGCTCTGTTTTGATGTGATGATGATGCTCGGGTTATGTTATGCCAAAGTACTTTGGGTTTTATGTGACTTAAAACCATCGCTCTGTTTCGTTTTGAAAACATGTTTTGTTCTACATGATAACTCTGGAAAATATTTTGTTTTGCATATTGTACTTTGTAAATGCTCATGATTGCACGCTAGCATATGTCTTCTGCTTACTGAGTTGTTGATAACTCACCCCCCTTATCTTCATAATATTTTCAGATGATGTGGAGAGTCCAACTGAGGACCANCCGGGGATAGCACAACCCTACCACAGGGGTTAAACATGGTATATGATATGATATGATATAATATGATATGATATGATATAATATGATATGATATGATAAGATGAATATGTTCAGTTATGTTATGCCAAAGCGTTTTTGAATATGAAAAAGGTGTTTGAATATGAAAAGTGTCTTTAAATATGAATAGTTGGGTTTTGAGTATGAAAAGATTGAAAAGATGCTCTGATTTTCTGTTAACACGTTTCTGAGATCTGCATAAGAAAATGAAATGTTTTGTTTATGCATTCTAAACTTTTTGAAAAGGCGCATGTTTACATGCTAGTATATGTTCTCTGTTTACTGAGTTGTTGATAACTCACCCCTTATCTCTATAACATTTTTCAGATAATTTTAATAGTACAGCTAGGAATCAATACTAGAAATTGTGTATAAAGCTACTTGAGTAGAATGGATCAAGTACAAAAATGGTATTTTGGTTATTAGAGATTTTATTCGATAGTTCTGTTTTGCTCTGCTGACTTGATATATTAGAAGGTTGATAGGTTTATTTTGAGATTTTTGTGGCGTTTAAATTAATCTTATTGGATTAGTTGATCTGAAACAGTAAGTCGTATGTGTTATTGAAAACATTGGAGTCTATAACTATGTGGTTGAAAAAAAATAATTTTGAGTGACAAGGAGTAACTCTCCAACCCCTCCAGGACCGGGGCGTTACACTACCAATAGTAGCAATACTATTACAATGAATTAATATGAGTGGAATTGATTTTTCCCACAATGGAATCTCATGCAGTAGATCTCTCAACCAGTTTACTTCCTCACTCGCTGAAGCCAAAGCTATAAGCTTAGCTTCCATAGTTGAGTTAGTAACAATAATTTCTTTTTTAGACTTCCAACATATAGCACCACCACCCTCGGTAAAAATATAACCAGTAGTTGAAAGAGAATCACCTAATAAGGTATTTCAATCAGCATCATTGAAGCCTTCGAGTACAACAAGATATTTTCGATCATGCAAGAGTCAACTTTCTCATGCAAGTATTTAGGGGCCTCTTTTAAGTCATATAGGGATTTTGTCAACTTATNAGCATATTAGAATTCTCCAAAGTCTATGACCTTTAATCTCACACTCTAATTCATGAAGATATTCAACTTGTAACCTCTAAAAATTCATAGTTCTCAATAATCTTTTAAAAAGAAACAAGTCCATAGCCACAAGCTTTAAGTCCTAGGTGACCTCAAGTTAACTATTTTCCAGCCATCCCGAAGTTTATTCGTCAAACCATAATATTATCAAAACCACGCTTCCGTTGCACATTCAGACAACTTTGTTAGCAACCCAACTTCTTGTCTCCCAAAATTCATGCGCACCCACTTATACTCTTAAATTCTTTCTTTCATTCTCAGTTGCAATTAATAACCTTAAAGCTGAATGAATGATTTCTTAGAACTTGTTGAAATTATAACTACAAATCCAAATAATAGTCAATTGCCTAACATCTACAACGTCTATAATCTTAAATCTGAAAATCATTATGGCTTAAGATCTACTACAGTTGGTATCAGAACTAGGTTTGAGATTTTGCATACTAAAATAAGAAGTTCAATGAAATTTGAGGTTTGAGGTTCTGCATACTTTATTGATTTGAGTTTTTGAAAATTTGAGGTTTAGAGATTCTGCATACCTTCAAATGATTCTGATGGCATTTGAGGTTTTAGAATTTTGTACGCACCAGTATCTGATTTTGAAGATATTTTTGGTTTGAGCATTTGCAGACTCATGGTAGGTGACCTATGAAAAACCTTTGGCATACTTATCTGTTTTGATTCTAATTCTAGATATGGTTCTGATATGATTATACTGGTTCATGTGATATGGTTAGTACTAATATGATATGATATCATATGAGTGCACCCACTTTGGAAACAAAGTGGTCTTTTATGTGTTCTTTCCTGTGTGCACACTCGGGACTCCGAGATTGAAAAAGGAAAAGTTTCACAATAAGATACTGCCTGGTTTGGCTACCGGGGATAGCACAACCCTACCACAGGGGTTAAACATGGTATATGATATGATATGATATAATATGATATGATATGATATAATATGATATGATATGATAAGATGAATATGTTCAGTTATGTTATGCCAAAGCGTTTTTGAATATGAAAAAGGTGTTTGAATATGAAAAGTGTCTTTAAATATGAATAGTTGGGTTTTGAGTATGAAAAGATTGAAAAGATGCTCTGATTTTCTGTTAACACGTTTCTGAGATCTGCATAAGAAAATGAAATGTTTTGTTTATGCATTCTAAACTTTTTGAAAAGGCGCATGTTTACATGCTAGTATATGTTCTCTGTTTACTGAGTTGTTGATAACTCACCCCTTATCTCTATAACATTTTTCAGATAATTTTAATAGTACAGCTAGGAATCAATACTAGAAATTGTGTATAAAGCTACTTGAGTAGAATGGATCAAGTACAAAAATGGTATTTTGGTTATTAGAGATTTTATTCGATAGTTCTGTTTTGCTCTGCTGACTTGATATATTAGAAGGTTGATAGGTTTATTTTGAGATTTTTGTGGCGTTTAAATTAATCTTATTGGATTAGTTGATCTGAAACAGTAAGTCGTATGTGTTATTGAAAACATTGGAGTCTATAACTATGTGGTTGAAAAAAAATAATTTTGAGTGACAAGGAGTAACTCTCCAACCCCTCCAGGACCGGGGCGTTACACTACCAATAGTAGCAATACTATTACAATGAATTAATATGAGTGGAATTGATTTTTCCCACAATGGAATCTCATGCAGTAGATCTCTCAACCAGTTTACTTCCTCACTCGCTGAAGCCAAAGCTATAAGCTTAGCTTCCATAGTTGAGTTAGTAACAATAATTTCTTTTTTAGACTTCCAACATATAGCACCACCACCCTCGGTAAAAATATAACCAGTAGTTGAAAGAGAATCACCTAATAAGGTATTTCAATCAGCATCATTGAAGCCTTCGAGTACAACAAGATATTTTCGATCATGCAAGAGTCAACTTTCTCATGCAAGTATTTAGGGGCCTCTTTTAAGTCATATAGGGATTTTGTCAACTTACACACTTTTCTTTCTTGGTTAGGCTCTACAAAACCTTCGGGTTGATCCATATAAATTTCTTAATCTAGGTCCCCATTCAAAAAAGTTATTTTAACATCCATTTGATGAATTGTAAAATTATAGATTGCTACAACAGCAATCAATAATCTAATGGACGTTATTCTTGCAACCGAAGAAAATGTGACTCATGAAACCCATAATAGCACAAGGCCGTAACGTGCTGGCTAATAAAGCTCACGTCAACACCTAGAATGTTATGTGTGAGCAGTAATTTTTTATTTCCCTTTAGAAGTTATAGTTCAAGTATGAGACACAAGTGGTAGTTTTAAGCCATATAGGGATTTTTTGCATATAGGGATATAGGGATTTTTTGCACATTTTTTATTTCCCTTTTAAGCCATATAGGGGTTTTTTGCATATCCAAGAAAGACACAAGTGGTAGTTCTAACACCCAATTTGGGTCATTTAGGATCTGTTAGCCTTACAAATGTCAAACAATCCCAAACTTTAAAATATTTCAAATTTGGCTTATACCCTCTCCATAGTTCAAAAGGATCTTTGTGTTTTTATAAGGCAGCTTATTTAAAACATGACAAACATTCAAAATTGCTTCACTCCAAAAGTTTGAAGGAGCGCCTAAATCAATAAGAATGATATTTGACAATTCAATCAACGTTCTATTTTTCCTTTCAACCACACCGTTAGAAGTAGGTGAGTATGGTGCAATAGTTTCATGGACAATTCTCAATGACTGAATAAAATAATTCAACTCATTTGAATCATACTCTTGGCCTCTATCACTTATAAATCTTTTTATCTTTCTATCAAATTGATTTTTTATTTCTTGGGGCAATTCTTTGAACTTTTCAAAAGTATCAATTTTATTTTTTAATAAATAAACATGTAGATTTTGAAAAATGGTCGATATAAGTGATAAAATATCTATTTCCTGTACGAGTTAAAATTTCTTCAAATTTACAAATATCGGCGTGAATTAAATCTAACAATTTGGTACTTTTTTTCAACATTTTTATGAGTCCGGTTTGTTATTTTTGCTTGAAACGGAATGACTTGTTAAGATCTCCAATGTTTTCCGTGGGTTTTTCACTTGTAAGCTCCATTTGAATCTCTTTAAAATTATTAGTAAAATACACAATAATATAATAAAAATTACAACAAAATTAACGTTTAAATAAAACCAACTTGAACTGAGGCATGAAAATCGACTCACTCTCTTTAAGAAGATTCAAGCCCTATGTGGTATGTAAAGTTTCAATTAAACGGATACAGCAGATCTCCTCTTAACTTGTCTCCTCCAAAATACAACAGCCAAACTAATCGTCGTATAACTCCTATCAACTCTGCACAAGTGATTGAGCCCAAAGCTCCTCTAAAAATAACACTTCTCTATTATATGAAAAATTCTCAATAATCTCTAAACACTGCCTTATGTTATCTTTGTAAAAACTCTCCCTTTACGTACGATATTAATGGACAAAAAGATAGCTTCTAACTTTTTTCTCTTTTTTTCGTATGCCCACTACTATCTTCTTAAAGCCCTATTTTTCCAAAATACTATACGTTGGTAGTTTCTCCAGATCCCATCATGTGCCTTGATTTTTTTTTTCCTCATCCGTTAAAACCAACTTTGTATATTTTCATCAAATTGTTGGCACTTTGAATGATTTGGTTTAAAACTTTCTCAACAAAAATGTCTAAGGAAAGCAACGGTAATATTAAAAAAATCTTGCTAACAAATACAATTTATTAAAATTAAATTCCAACACCCTAGATTTGGACAAATGAGGTTAAAGTCTAGTGTATATATACGCACTGCCATGAACCGTGCATAGTGTGGAGTTCTTAAAAAAAAAAAAAAAAACCGTACTTTGGGTCTCCTAGTTTAGAGCAATCGGGTCTGCATCTTGGGTAATTGGGTTAGGTTCATTTCAGAAACTTTTGGGCCCTAGCTTGGTTAGTGGATGGTCTTAACAAAAGGGCTTACAAAATAATAGTTGACCCACTTGGTCCGTAAATATTAAAAAGACTTATGTCAAATTATTGAGTTCAATAAAACTCTTATAATCTACCATAGTAATTTATAAACCCGTAGTCTTTCTAAAAATTTTCAACTAATATAATTTGGACTTCTATAAATATTGGTCCAATGATATACTCTAAAATCATCAACTATACCTTAGTGATTGTAAATAATAAAATTTTGAGCCTATGGACCTAACTAAATTTCAATAAGAGTAACTTGCGAATTTATCCAATATGGTCCATTAAACCTATTTTAAGCTCAATAATTATATATTCCACGAAAATAAATTTTGGCCCATGACCTATTCAAAATTACTCGTTAAATTTTAAATAGACTTCGGATTCGGCTTCCTTACTGTAGCTCAAGAATAGGACATCTCCTGTTATTAAAATTACAGCCTTCCACGTCATCAACAGAAAAAATAAACGGCATGGAACAAGTTTAACTTTTTGTGCATATCCAACAAAAATGTTATTCCAAAATTTGAAAACTAATAAGTTCGGGGGTTCACTTTGATGCAATTATTAGTTTCGGAGGCACATTGTGAATTGAGTGAAAATTCGAGGGGACAAAGTATAATTAACCCTTTTGTTAAACTTGATCCCATCCATTTACTTTTTCTGTTAATGAGGTGTGAGCCAGTAATTTTAATAACAGGAGATGTCCTGTTCTTGAGCTACATGAGGGAAGCCGAATCCTCCCATAAGTATTAACCTCAATAAATTAATAGTTGGCGGACTTGGGATGGGTGTTACACTTTAGCCAATGCTTAATTTCAAGAATTTTTTACAAGTATATGGCAAATAGTTTAGTAAGAAAATTAATCTAATTCAAATATCTTCCAAACAATAAAAAAAATTACTATAATTACAAAGAGATTTTACAAAAATAAATTAAAAAATTGATCTGTTAGATCAACTTAATTTTAGAAATAATTTTACAATCTGACATATCACATCAAAATATGTCAATTTGTGAATTTAGTTTTCTAAATTTTTTTCTGTCTATAGCATTTTTATAGGAAAAGAAAAAGCGTGAGTGAAAAATAAGCCTCGCATGAGTATAACTTAGTTTATTGATGTACAATCAACCAAAAAGAGCTCTTTCCGGACCTAACTAAGAAAGCATGGAGCTTCTTCATCAACCAAGCAAGAAATTAGACATCTCCCGGAGTGTGAAAACCACTGGAGACAAATAATCCAGCTCATGGAGCTCTCCTTGAAGAATGAAAAATCTCATCTAATGATTGAATTATTGTAGCCTCATTCGAAAAGCAACCAAACACAAAACAAAAAAATTTCACAAAAACAACACACAGAAATTATGTGTTCAGTGTGTGAAAGTGCGAGATATCTGAGCAAAGGTTTAGACCTCTACTATAAATAACCCTATAAATGTAACCTAGGAATGGTGGTTTAGGATGTGTCAAATGGGTTTTTAATGAACAACCAAAAGATATTTTGTGTTGACAAAACTGGTGAAAATACCATCATGGTGTATAGTCGTTTAATTTACTCTACGACCATGCTCATGAAACATATGTTGTTGAACGTATGTTGCACATGATATTTAAGTTCCATGTTATTAATTCTTGTAACTATTGAGGGAGTCTTCGAGTAAGACGTTCAACCACAGCTAGAGGAGTGAAGAGGATTCCTTGATTTTTCTATCAATGAACCACTTATTGGCTAGGCCACCCGCTATTATATTGTTTTATTTTATCCCGACGAGGAGAATTTTAATTTTATGGTTATGTAATAATTGATTCATACTCACGGATGTAATTGTGACTTGTGGATGGTTTTGTTTTTTTTTATAAAACATATTGCATTTATTAATAATGGACATTAAAATTTTGACCTGAAACATACATAATAAGCAACTACAATATTAATAACTCCCCAGTACACAATTGTGACTGACATGATCTAGTCCATGCTGCAAACCTCTATAGACCACCGTCTGAGAGACAGCACAACTTTGTACAAGACAGAGTTTACAAACCCCATACTTTGTTTGAGACCAAGTAGTGGACACACTCTATGGAAAAAAGCCCAAGAGACTGTGCTTTTTGTTTTTATTTTTCTAAAACAAAAGACATAACAGAAAATAAGGATACATGGGAAAAAATGAATTACATCTTAGAAAAACATAAAACCGCATTTTCAACCTTGGAGGAAAAAAAGACAAACAAAGTGACTATGATGGCGCATAAGAGCCACGTGCCACCTTGGGAGTATGGTAGTCTGCTAGGTCTAAAGTAATCGGTGGCCCTAGATCCAAAAAAGCCGCGCTTGGTGGCAAAAGAGCACCCTTAGCGGTGGCGTGTGGATTTCACAAGCCACTTTGGACCGCGCATGTGGCTCACGCCAGTGCCGTTCGCAGAAATTTTTCACCCTTCTGACAGATTGGCGCCTTGGAAAACCTGCAGTAGGGGGTGTGGTGGTCATTGGACGCCAGACGCAAGAGAGCAACAAATCAACCTTCTGCCATACTTAGCCCTGAAAAACAACCAAAAAAAGAAAAGTAAAGAAGAAAATTAGAGAGGAGATGGAGGAGGGATGAAGGAGGGAGGAGGGAGGAGGGAGGAGCCCTTTGCGCATGTTTTGATTTGGTGGTGGTTTCTAGAGAGGTGGAGGAGTCTTTCTCTCTAAAACTAGGGGCCGGCTATCTCCCCATCAATAAATATTTTGAATTGAAATGAAATTATTCTTTTTTGTGGATGGCGTTATTGATCGATTCTTTCCTCTTTCAGTTCAAGAGGCTAAGGCCCGAGAGTTTGCGAATCTGAAACAAGGGTCGATGACCGTGAGGCAGTATGCCTCCAAGTTTGTAGAGTTATTGAGGTTCTCACCGCATTTGGTTCTCACTGAGGCTCTGAAGGCGGAAAAATTTGAGAGAGGCCTAAATCCCAGAATTATGGACTCCCTTCTAACATTGAAGATCAGGAAGTTTGCTGACCTTAAGGACAGAGCAGTGATCTTCGAGGAGAATTTGTGAGTTAGAGCTGGAGAGTTTAATCAGAGGAAGAGGCAGTTCCAACTCCTGATCAGAATAAGGGCAAGAGGCCCATGTATGTCCATGCACCCAAACCTATTCAGATGGTCAAGCCTCCTCCGCGTGGCATAGTGGCACCTCGTCCTGCTTGCCAAACCTACGGCAAACCTGATGCTAGGAAGTGCTTGGTGGGGACTAACGCTTGTTATAAGTGTGGTAAAACTAGTCTTGTGGTGAGGGAGTGCCCTCTACTTGCGGCTCCGAACGCTCAGACACTTAACTTGGGGTAGAAGAATCTAGTGCCAGCTCGGGTTTTTGCCCTTACCATGGAAGATGCGGATGCTTCCCCTGAGGTAATGTGCTTTCATGGAATAGAATGAGGATTCTAATATTGTGACTTAATGCCATGCTTGGTGGGTAGATAAACGTGTTAAGGAAACGCTTAATTCCAAGATTTGGAATTTAAGTTAGCATGCAAGAGTATCGATTATCTAAGCTTTAAGTAAGGTGGATGTTAATGTGTCTATCTCATTTTATTGAATATGAATCTATTTTCAAGATTCAAAGGAACCTATTAAGTAAAGCTCACAGGTAAGTAGCTATGACATGCTCCTTACACAAGTTCTTTTATGAAAGGATGTTTCTCTCTCTTTTTAAATGGTGTTCTAAAGATAGGGTAAGTATGAAAATATATTATGTATATGCCCTTCTTGATAGCCCCTGTTAAGCACCCTACTACTTATAATTGTGTGTATGGAATAAGATATTGCATCATGAGATTTCTTATGCATGCTCTCTCTTAAATAACTGATGTCTTACTTATATATATTCATGGCATGACATGAAACCTTTTCAAAAACGCATATGCATCGGACTAAAGAAAGACAATGAAAATGAATGAATGCAAAGGAAATGAAAGAATGAAATGAATGTTTAATGTCTGAAAATATGTAATGGCCACTTAAATGAAAAAGGGGTACCCAAATGAATGAATGGGCAGATGGCAATGCCGGGTAGTAGCATCTGGTAGTGCACCCAGTACTGCGCCCTAACGGAATGGGATTCCAATCCACGGCCACGGGCGAATCCATTGGTCTAAAAGACCGCTAACCCTAGCATACGGGGCGTAATAATGTGCAATAGCCTAAGAAAGTGAAAAGATAAAAAGCATAAAAAGCATGTTTATGCATGAAAGTATGATTTATTTCCTAAGGATGTTTTAAGCATGGAAGCATTGCCAAGAATTTGCAAATGTTATGTATGCATGTTTTCAAAGAACGTTTATGTGATTAATAAGTTAACGGCATGGTGTACTGCTTACTGAGTATTAGACTTACTCTTGCGTTTATGTTTCAAATGTCCAGGTAATGATGGAGGAGCTACGGAGCCTGGTACTGCTGAGGAGGGAGGGGCTGAAGCTTAGAGTTCCTCGGTTCGTTGTTTGATGATGATTCTGGTTATAAGTTTTAGGATGAGTCCCATATTGGGGACGTGTTTGGTTATTTACCTTAAACAATGTGGTTCCTTTTTTGATATGTTGTAAACTCTATGGTGGGGCGATGGTAATGGTATGACCTCTATGGAGGGGTGATGGTAACCCCTCATATGATGGCTTGCCATTTTTTGCTTGTATTGAAGGGACTGAGTTCCTTCTTATTTTGAAAACTATATACGTTGATGTTTGAATGACGGACTCTGAGAGTCCTTTTTAGAAATGTTGAATCAAATGTCTATCAGGTGTTCCATCTCTTTGATTAGAAACCCAGAGTGCAAGCATATTATGTCCACGCGTATCCCATGTTACCATTATAGTGTAGAACAAAAAAAAAAAAAAAAACATAAGTATCCCGTAACTATAATAATAATATAGTTATTTATACCGATGTAAAATAAAGGAAATGAAAGAAGAAAGTAAGTGTTCCGCCTCGCTCTATTATTGGGGCGGGGTGGTGACAATCGGGCCCCGGGCTACTCTCTTTCAGATAGAGAAAATTGCTCGTTTAACTTCCTCTTCCTTCGATTTAGCACACAGGAGGTTATTATCAGCCTCTAAAAGTTGATGAGTGATTAACATCAAAATGTCACAAGGCTTAATAATAGACGAAGGAAATTCTGGAAAACATTAGTGGCCCCGTCATGCACCAACTCCGCACCATCCAAAATCCTACCATTGGTCAGCACCATTCTATCTAGTCTCCCCTTCTTACTCCTCTGATTTATTACCAAATAGAAGAACTTTGAGTTTTGATCCCACTCAATTAACCATTTTTTCTTTACAATTTGTCCCAGGCGAGTTGCTTCTCTCTTTTCCCACACCTATAACTCCAATTTCATAGCCAAAAAATCATCTTCATCTTCGACCAAATGACTAGATTGTAACTAACTGTCCCAGATGTTCAACCGCTCCCCAAGGGCCTGTATATTCTCACCCACCCTCCCAAAGACATTTCTATTCCACTCACATAAGGCAATCTTGGTGCATTTCAGACGAATATCTAGCTTTGAGAGGCCAAACCTCACATCAAACCTACACCAGGCGTCTTTAACAGACAACAAAAAATTATCATGCAAGCACCACATGTTCTAGAATCGAAATGGGGGCGGACCATACAACGAAAATGGCCTATTCACATATACCACCATAGGACAATGATCCGAAGACTTCCGACTCAGGTATCTGAGTTGGGCCAAACCAAACAAATCTGAAAATGTAGTATTAATAAGGGCTCTATCAAGCTTCGCCCAGTTGCATGACGCCCCTTCGTGGCCATTACACCACGACATGTGTTGCCCTGTGCCTGGTAAATCAACATGTCCACAATGAAATCTGCCATAGATACGAGAGGCCGTGGATTACCACCAATCCTTTCTACATCCATACGAATTATATTAAAATCACCTAGAACCAACCAAGGAGCATCGGAAACTTGACTCTCTTCCAGGCTCCTCCATAACTCTCTTCGTTCCACATAAGAACACTTCACATAGAAAAAAGTCACCAAAATCCGTTGTCCGTCCTTGCTAAGCCAACCTGACACCATCTGTGCTGTCATTGATATCCTTCCATTAGAAAAGAAGTGATGATAACCCAAAAATTGTCCCAATGTAGCCATACAATCCTCAGCTGCGAACGGCTCTGAAATCGCAAACAAATCCCCATGAGCCTTCGTAATTAATTTCTACAACCTTCCTCTAGACCTGCCTAACCCCTTAATATTCCAGAAAAAAATTGTATCAATCATAGATCCAACTTATGTGATTGGGTATGAACCCGTCAAGACTTCCTCAGTGCTTTTTCCTCAATCTTCTTTTTTGATGTCAATCGTTGCTCTGTGTCTAACTCATACATTTTTTCTTTACTTTGAAACAATGAGACTTCACCTACCTCCCGCTCAAAGGAATAACCCAGCTTCACCTTCCCCTGACTACAGTCCTGCTACCCCTCTAACGGGTGATTTAAGTATTCCACCCCAGTCTCCTTCTCTAGCAAAAAAACCTCCTCACGTGTACTTCGAATCTCTTCATCACACCACACTTCCTCACAGTCTTCTTCCTCACTGTCCGAATCTATGGCTCGACCACATTGAACCAAACACTTCTGCTGGACCTCAGTATTAACTGAGTTTTAATGTCCCGAATCATGATTAACTGAGTTTTAATGTCCCGAATCATGATTAACTGGAATAAATGGGACCTCGGGGCATATATCATGGACCCTGCACCTCTTTGCTATTTTCCATCACCTCTTTGTTATTGTCATCAATTACCACCACATCCTCAGACGGCATTATCTCCCCTTCCACTAACTAAACAACCTGCTCTTCCCTGTCACTCCCATCACAGACCTTCCCCTCATCCCTCACCACGTCCTCAAATAGCACTATCACTTCCTCTGTTTTTTCCATACTCTGTTTCATAGCTTCTATTGGAACCGCATCTACCTCCTTCCTCCCTACTTGCTTCCAAACATGGTCCACAGGCTCTTATCCTAGTCCTCGCATCCCTTCCTTCTTACTGGTGTTAGCCCGTGTTTTCTCACCAGATCGACACACGATTGTTGTATGCCCTTGCCAGAAACATTTCTTACAATAAAAGCCCCTCTTCTCATATGCAACCTTTTGCCAAATCTGTTTCTAGCCAACTACCAATGGAAAACCATCCACCTATTCATCTTGGACGTCCACTTCCACACATATTCTCGCCCTTGTAGCCCGGGTGCAATATAGCGTTGCATTATCGGAGCCAAGGAATCGACCAAACCGAGAGGAACCTCATCGATAAAGCTAATTATTGGCACTTCTGTAAAGCCCCAAGTTTTGATAATCATCAAACATAGCACATCAATGGAAGGCCTCTTCGACATAAAATTCAGCAACAAAGCATACTTCAGTTCCTCAGCCACCCTATCCATCACCACATCGGAGAAAACAAAACCCAGAGCCCCATTAATCAATTTCGATTTTCTCAAAGGAAAATGAAATTTGGTAGTGGGCAATGGCTATTGAAGGGCCTGAGCGAATGTGCATCCAACCCCCCATGCAGCACCCACGCCTTCCCCCTCCCCCCAATCATCACCTGATCCCTCGCCATGACCCTCTCTGTTACCCCTAGTAGCCCCCACACCTCTGGCAGACACCGGAGGCCCAAATGGAAAAACCATGCGGCGCGGCAAAAGCCCACACTCAAAACGAGTAAACCCTAGCAGAGGTCAAAGAATCGCCCTCCACGTCAGCAAAATAATATTCCTCACTGACTATTCTAAAGCATGAGCACAATTGGTTGTCATTATTCCCTGAGAATGGATTGCGAACTAACCATATATCTTCTGCATTCTCATCAACAATGGGCCAACTCTTTGGCGAATTGTGTACACGGTACGAGTCGGGATGCAGCTAATTGCAACTTATATCCAAATTTCAAGAGCTAAACTTGCCCTAGCTAAGTGATTTTCTGTGCTTCAAAAGAGACTTTAGTCTACTGGTTCATGAACCAAAGATAAAAGAGTCAAATTAGCTAGGTTGAGTAGTTGGTAGTTGGAGCTCATCTTCATAGATTTTGGACTCAGTTCCAGTTTAAATTCATCCAGTAGATCATGCTCAAGTTAGACTAGGCTGTGTTTGGTAGCCTGAGCCTAGTGTAAGCCTATAAATAATGAGCTAGACAAGCCTAAACAATACACCACTTTAGGACACAAATTTGTTCTCTCTCTCTCTCTCTCTCTCTCTCTCTCCTTTTTTTTTTTTTTTTTTTTTGCAGTTAATGTGAGATGGAGATTTAATTAAATACCAAGTTTTTATTCTTTCGCCCACGTTTCTTTACAATTGTGGCAGAGATTGCCTAACATCACTTTTCAATGATAAGGTGTGATGTAATACCCAAATGACCAAATGCTTCCTGTGCTCTTCAGAGTTGTTGCTTTTTTGCTTAACCCAAAACAAAAGAAAATGTTGGCCTTATAATACTTCCTCTGCATCAATTGTTCGTGTGCTGAAACTAATAGATGTAGATAAGCCCATAAAAATATATCTTGCTGATGTTGTATACCATTCACTAGTTTTTTGGTTGTTGATAACATCTGAAATTTTGTAGCTAATTAAATATTAAATGAAACCAAGATTTAGTTACCAAAGGAAATTGTTCTGCTTGCTAACATAAGCTATATTGGCCAAAGGAACATCATTTCACTAACAAAATTAGTTAACTTTATCTATTTTAAAATTAATTTATGAAATATAGGCTATATAGACAGTTTTTATAAGGCCTATAATCTGTAGCATGACTGCACTGCTGCTCATTGTAAAAATCTTTGTTATAATATGTATATAATCATTTTTTTTTTAATATCTATAAACACATGGTAATGTAATAGACTCAGCTGGACAAACCCATTTGGAATACATAATTCAAAAGTACAAGACATTGGTTTAAATAATATATTACCACCAATAACTTAATTTTTGAGTGCAAGATAAGCCAGATATTTTGCCAAAAAGCAATCAAGTTTATGTGTAAGTAGCTTTTCCACTAGCAAGAAATAGTTGAAGTACTTTTTATCCTAGCAACTGAAAGCATTAATCTTTTTAACCAGCGACTGAACAAAAAGAAAGGTTCCGATGGTGGAAAAGTTTGGAACAAAGTGAAAAAATAAACAGGTTGTAGGTTTTGTTCAAGTACTTGTGTAAATATTGGATTGCATGCATATTACTTTCAAACACATGTTCATTGTTTTTTTTTTTTTTTTTGTCAATTTAGACTTGCAAAAATATATTTGAAGACGAACCACAATATAGTGACCACCTGGAATCATAAGTTGGTGATAATGTTGACGAGGTTGTCATCCCAATCCAGTGTAGTACTCTAACACAACCAACGCCACCGGGCAATAATGAGATGTGAGGTTATTTTTCACCTTTATAAATCTCCCTGGAATCTTCAAATCTTGATGTCTTTGTTTTAATTTTCCAATTTTGCATATCTCCAAGAAATGTCGTGCGTGCCTGGGACTTAGTGCAAATCAGTGGCCGAGTTTGAGCAACAATTGGTTTAGATGAATTGGTGTAACAAATCGAGTATGAAAATTATTTTTGTAAATGGGGTATGTAATCCGAAAATGGGTTTAGTTTTTATCCCTGGGTAAATGTGTGATTGTAAAATGGTTGAATGGGGTCTAGAAATTATTTTTGTTGTGACTTACTAGAGCCGGATGGTCGGTCTTATACATTACACAATTATGGTGGACTTGTAATATGTAATATGTAAATGATCAGATTATGGAGCCCTGAAGGGTGTTAATGTTTTTTTCACTAAAGATTAGATTATGGTTGTGGTTGTAGTTAATGTTTTTTTTTTTAGACGAGGAATTAATGCTTGTTATGGTTATGAGAATTTGATGGTGGTTATGTTGCTGGTGTAAATGGTGGTTATTGGATGTAAATGAGCTTGTGGCAAGAGCTGCCGCAATAAACTCTGACCCAGCCTTTAAGGAAGATGTGCAAAGAGCGTTTGGGCGTAGTAGATGTAGGCTAATAAATTGCCAAAAAGATCACCATAACAATTCCTAAAATATTGAATGCTTCGATGTGTTTAAAAACTTGGCTTTATGGTTTGTTAAGCATAATATCTATACTCATAGAATTATCGTTAACAACAATTCTTCTATACAATTTGTGAACATAGATCATGAAGGCATGTTTCAATACAAGACTCAAGAGATCTGATGGGCCTTCAGGTTCACATCTCTTACAACTGAGATTGTCCTCTGTTCTTGACTTCTCAGATCAAAAGCAATTTGTGACGCTTTGCATGGATATTAAGGTATCACTTATAAGAGAAAGCACATTAAAATAAATTTCACAACTTAAAAATTATAAAATAAATCCAATGAGAAATCCGATAAATTTAAAACAAGAGAACCATTATTTTAAATAAAATAAAATAATCCTTCAATTAAAAATACACTAAAATACGTGATATCACAATTGAAGCCCCATTGGTACCTTATAAAGAGCAAGAACTTCTCATTTCCAAGTAATGTAGGATCCTATATATACACCACCTAACCTTATGATCATTATCATATAGGATATCACAACTCTATATAAAGTACCTACTTTCTGGTTTTAAATAGAAGTATATGGGTGTGTAAGTGGATTATGACCCTAAGCTGAGGTGGGGCATTATCTCGGTAGAGCTTCTTTGGTTACTCGAGAGCATCTAAGAATTGAGTAGCATCCCATGGGTTGTCATCGAGCGAGATGGTAACGTTCTCAAGTCAAAGTCGTCACCTCTGTTGAGGGAAAATTAGTTGATTGGCATATTCGTGTGAAAACCTATGTAAAATTGTGTTGTAAGTAGTGTTGATGCATTGTCACATGAAAAGAATTGAAGTGTGCTTAACACGGCTCGAGGGGACCTTACTGGCGCTCAAGCAAACTTAGGCAGAGTGCTTCGCTCAACTCACCGCTCGACGCACCGCTCGAGCGAACTCAAGCAGAGTGCCTCGCTCAACTCACCGCTCGAGCGAACTCAGGCAGAGAGCACCGCTTGACCCACCACTTGACTTAACTCTCGAGCGAAAGCAGGCAAAGTCCACCGCTCGATGGCCTCTCGATGTGCCGCTCGAGCGAAGTTCTGAAAGTTAACCTGCGCTCGACTCTCGCTCAACACTTCGCTTGAGCCAATGTTCCAGAAACTCAAATCTTAGTGTTTTAAACGCCGTGGACCTCTGGGACTATAAACAGAACATTATGTTCTATTCTTTGGGTGGAGAAAAAGAGAGCAAAAATCCTAGTTGCTTCCAAGAGCCATTGAGAGATACTTCTCCCCCACATTGTGAATCTCTCTTGGACAATCACATCTCCACCACACCACACTCAAGATCAAACCTTTTCAAGTCCATTGAAGTGGATGTATTTATTGGCCGGAAGAGTCCGGAGCTGCTGTTGATGTAGAGATCGAGAGGTTCTCGTGGGAAGCTATAGAAAGGTTGGAGTTCTGGCACTACATACTTGTAGAGTTCTAGTGGGTCACTTGTGAAGTTGCAAGCCAAGCTTAGCATACTACAAAGGTTTTGTGAGTGTCTCTAAGTTGGTTGTAACAAACTTTTTCTATAGTGGATTTTAGGTGGTGTCTTACACCCAGAGTGGTTTTAGAATTTGAAGACGTTCTTCAAATGAGTTTCCACTTCATGAATAAAATCATTGTGTTGATTATTTATGTTATGTGATGAATTGATTATTTTCTTGTTTGTTTCTATTTTTGTAAAGACCTTGAAAAAATTGAATTACACCTATTCAACCCCCTCTAGGTGTAGGTTGTAGAAGAACCACTGCTTTTTCAGTTGGTATCAGAGCGGGTTCACTTCGCTGGGATTCAGTTCCTGAGTGTGATCCTGCTGTAGTGGTTTAAATGGATAAGTCTCAATCTCTCACAACGCCACCTTATTTTGATGGAAATAACTATGCTTATTGGAAAGTTCGAATGAGAGCATTCCTTAAGTCTGTGGATGAACGAGTGTGGGTTTCCATAACTAAAGGATGGAGAGAACCAGTTGCTATCATTGATGGAGTTGAAACTCCTAAAAGTGTGAAAAATTACTCTAGGGAAGAAGTAAATGAATCTGGTTGGAATAACAAAGGACTGAATGCTATCTTCATGGCTGTATCCCAAGAGGAGTTCAAACGAATTTCCATGTGTAAAAACTGCAAAGAGGCTTGGGACATTCTTGAGGTTACCCATGAAGGTACCAAGGCTGTGAAAAATTCTAAACTTCAAATGCTGACTACGAGTTTCAAAGAACTTAAAATGAAGGATGATGAAACATTTGATGCCTTCTATGCCAAATTTAATGATGTTGTCAATTCTCGTTTTAATTTAGGAGACAAAATTCCTGAGAACAGGATTGTGAGAAAAGTCCTTAGATCACTTCCTGAGAGGTTTCGCCCAAAAGTTACTACTATTGAAGAAAGCAAAGATTTGGACATTATGAGAATTGAGGAATTGGTGGGCTCTCTGCAAACATATGAACATACTCTTCCTGTGGATAAGAAACACAAGTCCATAGCTCTAAATACCATTAGAGAGGAGTTGGAAGGGTCATCCAATGAGTCAGCTATGAGTGACAGAGAAATAGCATTCTATGCTAAGAAGTTCAGAAAAATGTTTGTGGCTAGAAATAATAAGAACTAGAGGCCAGAGAAGAAAAATTTTGAAAAATATAACAGAGGCTCTAGTTCAGGGAACAAGGAGAAGCACTGAGAAGTACACTAGAACAAGTAAAGATAAGGTTCAATCAAGGATACAGTGTCATGAATGTCATGGATTTAGACACATTCGTTTGGAATGTCCAAATTACAAAAAGGCAAAAGAAAGAGCTAAAATTGCTTCTCTAAGTGAGAATGAGACAGAGTCAAGTGACTCAGAAGAGAGCTCCTCTCCTAAAAGAAATCTAAACTACATGGCATTCACTACCTCTGTCAGTGGAAAAGGTCAGTGCAATGAACAAGTGTCTGATGATGGGAGCATATCTGGAAATGAATCTGGGTATGAAGATCAGTTGCAAGAAGTCTACGAGAAGTTGTACAAGAAATGCGTTAAATTGAGAAAACTCAACAAAGCGCATATTGAGGAGATAGACTTAAACAAAAGAGAAAATGAAAGACTTCAAGGCAAATTAAATGAAGTCAGTGTTCTATGAGTTGCAAACGAGGAATGTCTCTTTGGAAGAAGAATTAAAAAATCAAGAAAGTGAGATGATTTTGCTGAAGGATAAATTGAAATCCTTGTCCAATGGAAAACAAAAGCTGGATGAAATCCTAAGTACAGGTAAGTCTCCCGGTGACAAGAGTGGGCTAGGATATGATAAAGAGAAATCTGATGTAGCCACTGCTTCAAAAGTCTCCGATAAAAATGAGAGGAAAACTGTCTTTGTCCGTGAATCAACTGCAAATGGGAATGGTGATCCGTATGACAAGGGTAAGAAACCCTCACATGTACAAATGGGAGTTTTATCTCACGAGAACTCAAAAGCACAGAATACAAGCCCTGTGTGCCGCCACTATGGTAAGATTGGTCATGTTGTTGCAGATTGTTTCAAATTGAAGAGATACGCCGTGTATGATCACACACCCTCCCAAAGTAGAAGTGTGTACTCTTCAAAAATGGGTAAAAATTCCATAATTGTTCCTAAGTATGCTTCATCTTTCAGGGCACAAAGAGAACTATACGTGCCATCATTGTGGTAAGGCTGGTCACATTCGACCAAACTGCTATAAGCTTAGGAGGAATTTCATGAGAAATGGAAATAGCGAATCAAGAAGGGGGCAATTGAATCTATGGAGTCAAGTCAGGGCATTAACTAGACAAAATGAAATGCTCAATGTCAAGATAGATCAACTGTCTACTAGCAAAAAGGGAACCTCTCCAAGAGTTAGACGCATGTGGATCAGAAATGAAGAAAGAAACACATGCCATGTGGCACACATTGCTCTAAAGACAAGAGACACCTATATGTGGTACCTTGATAGCGGATGCTCTCGTCACATGTCAGGTGATAGAAGTCTTTTTAAAATAGTTGAAGAATACAAGTGTGGGACAGTAACATTTGGGGATGGTGGAAAAGCTGATGTAATTGGGAGGAATGAAATTGAAATACCTGGACTGCCTGTCTTGAGAGAAGTTCTATTTGTTGATGGATTACAAGCAAATCTCCTCAGTATAAGCCAAATGTGTGATAATGGTGCTGAAGTTCAGTTCTCAAAAGAAATGTGCATTGTTTCTGACATTAATGGAAATTGCATGATGCAGGGAATGAGGACATCTGATAATTGTTATGGCATCATCCCTAGACCTCAGTATAGTTGCAATAGTGCTAGGAGTGAGGCTACCAACCTTTGGCATCAAAGACTTGGATATGTGAATCACAAAAATCTGTCTAAGATTGCCAAGAAAGAGATGGTGATAGGATTACCCTAGTTGGGCAAAGTGGAGACTCCTGTGTGTGGGTCATGTCGATTGGGAAAACAAGTTAGAGCAGCTCACAAGAACACCATGGCTATTCTGACTGAACAACCCTTAGAGTTGTTGCACATTGATCTTATGGGACCCTTTAGAACTGAGAGCCTGGGAGGGAAGAAATACATACTGGTAATGGTAGATGATTTCACCAGATACTCCTGGGTAGAATTTCTGAGAGAAAAAAGTGAAGCCCCCAACGTGATTAGAACCTTGTGCAAGAAACTTCAGAATGAGCAAGGGAAAGCAATAGTCAGAATTAGAAGTGATCATGGAAGAAAGTTTGAAAATTCAAATCTTGAGAGCTTCTGTGATGAAGAAGGTATTAGTCAAGAATTTTCTATTCCTATTACTCCACAACAAAATGGAGTTGTTGAAATGAAGAATAGAGTTATTCAAGAAATGACACGAGTCATGATACATAGCAAAAATGTACCTACTCACTTCTTGGGAGAAGCTATGAACACAGCATGTCATACTGTGAATAGAGTCTATCCACGACCAAGCACCTCTAAAACACCTTATGAGCTGTGGAAAGGAAAGAAACCGAATGTAAAATACTTCAGAGTGTTCGGAAGTAAATGCTACATTTTGAGAGATAGGGAAAACTTGGCTAAGTTTGACACTAAGAGCGATGAGGGAATATTTCTTGAATATTCCAGAAATATAGATGTGGTGGTGAATGATGCTCCTGGAGAGGAATTGAACAAGGAAGAGCCAACTCACTCACCAAGTGAAACTGGACAAGGAGATTCTAGTACTCTGAATGAGAACATAGAGAGCTCTCAAAATGAAAATGTGAGTAACCAAAAGGAGCCTTCGTCAAGAGTGAAGTTAAATCATCCTCAGGATAATATCATAGGACATATAGATGAAGGAATGAGGCTAAGGAGGAAAGTAATAAACCAATTAGCTCACTCAAGCTACATCTCACAAATTGAACCAAAAAAAGTTGAAGAAGCTTTAAATGATGAAAATTGGTTGAATGCTATGCATGAGGAAATAAACCAATTTGTAAGGAACAATGTGTGGTATTTGGTACCAAGACCAGAGAATCATAATGTGGTAGGCACTAAGTGGATCTTTAAGAATAAGTCAGACGAAAATGGTACAATAGTGCGAAACAAAGCAAGATTAGTTGCTCAAGGATATGCCCAGATGGAAGGAATAGACTTTGATGAGACCTTTGCACCGGTTGCTAGACTTGAATCAAACCGGATATTGTTAAGCATTGCTTGCCCATGTGTTTCAAGCTGTATCAAATGGATGTCAAGAGTGCCTTTCTGAATGGGATCCTTCAAGAAGAAGTGTACGTTGAACAACCAAAGGGCTTCAATGATCCGAAATGTCCTAATCATGTCTATAGGTTGAAGAAAACTTTATATGGTCTTAAACAAGCTCTTAGAGCTTGGAATGAGAGGCTCACCTCTTATCTAGAAGATCACAAGTTTCTAAGAGGAAGTGTCGATAGGGCACTGTTCATCAGAAAAGTTGGGGAAGATATAACAGTTGCTTAATCTATGTGGATGATATTGTGTTTGAATCATCTATTGACGCTCTGGCTCTTGAGTTTGCTGAAGAAATGAAAAATGAATTTGAAATGAGCATGGTAGGTGAACTAACCTTTTTCTTGGGACTCCAGGTGAGACAGTTAGATAATGAGTTATTCATGTCTCAGTCCAAATATGCAAAAGATTTGATCAAAAAATTTGGATTAGATGGGAAAAGCCATGCTAGAACCCCCATGAGCATGAGCGTTAAGCTTAGCACTGATGGGTCAGGCAAGAATGTTGAGCAATCATTGTATAGAAGCATGACTGGGAGTCTATTGTATCTCATTGCAAGTAGACCTGACATTGCTTTTAAAGTAGGGGTTTGTGCTAGACTTCAAGCCAGTCCCAAAGAATCTCATTTGGTAGCTGTCAAACGCATACTTCGCTATGTGAATGAGACAGTCAATTATGAGATCTGGTATTCTAGAGACTCCAATACTGAGCTTGCAGGCTATTCTGATGCTGATTGGGCAGGTAATGCTGATGATAGGAAAAGTACTTCTGGAAGGTGTTTCTATGTTGGAACGAATCTTGTTGCCTGGATGAGCAAAAAGCAAAACTCCATTTCCTTGTCCACAGCTGAGGCTGAGTACATTGCTACTGGGAGTTGTTGCACACAATTGTTGTGGATGAAGCAAATGCTCCATAACTATGGCGTTACTCAAGGTGTGATGAGCATTTATTGTGACAATACCAGTGCCATAAATATTTCAAGAAATCCGGTCCAACACTTTAGGACCAAGCACATTGACATTAGACATCACCTCATTCAGGAACTTGTAGAAACACATATTGTGACTCTTGAGTACATTCCCACCGAACACCAACTAGCCGACCTTTTTACCAAACCCCTGGATGGGTTTCGGTTTGAACTACTTAGAAAGGCTATTGGTATTTGTGCATTGGCCTGAGGGCTGGAACATGCATTACATGCATCATATTCATTGCATGCATTTTTATTTCTTTGTTTGTTTCGTTTATTTTTCCTCTCTTGCTATTCTCTTCTTTTAAAGTTTTTATATCTGCCAGTTATGGATAGCATGCACATATGTGTGACAAAGAGTGTTAGTGATGTCAATTCTTAAAATTTCTGGCACATGACTTGAAAATTGTATCATGTACATTTATAAGTTACAAAGGTTCTAAAACATGTGTACTATTTGTAATTTGTGACCTGCATCACATACTACACTTCCAGCTCAATCAATTGTTGTTTTGCTACCTGTGAGTTCTTGGGGAGGCAATCAAATGTGTAAGGGAGCTCTACGTATATACAGAATTGACCACAGGCTAGATGACCTCATGATTTTATATCAAAATTCCTTGTGTGAAAATTCTCCATCTATAATGATTAAGAAAAGAAAAAGAGAAGAAGAAAAAGAAACAGAGAAGAAGAAAAAGAAAAAAAAAAGGGAAGAAAAGGAATAAGAGAAAAAAAGGGGGCTCCTATTACTCAATAGGCCAATACAGATACAAGAATTCAAACAGAAATAATTAGGTCCTAGCAGCATTAGGTTTGACTTTCTGTATCGTGGAAAGGCTTCCCAAGCACCTATGGTTTCATGTTTCAGCCCACTCCCACTCACAATTTTTGGTTGAAACTTCTTGATTGAGAGGGATTCACAAAACACGCATGTTCATTTTACTTACGATACTATGTCTTTACTTCTTGCATAAATTGTGATAATATGATGCCCTTTTACATTTGATGTGATTTTTAAGCTTGAAAATTGACTTCATTAACTCTTGCATCATTTTTTTAAAGAAAAAGTCAGAATCTGAGAATTCTGTGCAATACCGCTCGAGCGGAACTCACTGCCGCTCAGGCGAAGTCGGCTTTAAAATGCCCTGCGGGCCTTTTTCTCTTCAGAACAGTTTTCCTCTCTTTCTCTCTCTCTTGCGCCAATTGAGTTCTCTTCTCCGTGCGATTACTTTTCTCACTTTTCTCTCACGAAATCATTCCTCTCCTCAAGGTAAATCTCTCATTCTCCCTTCTCTTTCATTTTGTTCATTTATTTTCTATTTCAATCATACATTTCCATAAGCATGCCATTCGGTGTTGGTTGTTTTGTGTTTGATTTCGAAATGGATTTCGAAATGTTGGGTTGTTTGTGAGTTTTGTTTGGATTTCAAAATGTTGGGCATTTCAATCTCTCTTCTTCTTGTATTTAGGATGTTCATGGATCTCCCATAGTGTTTTTAAACTTGTTTCTACTTGGATGCACTCCAAGTGTTCGGTGAAATGCCTCTATGACTTTTGGTTTCTCTTTCTCACAATGTTTTGGCATAGTTTTGTTCTCATGCTCATTACACATCATTCCTAGTAATGGGATAGTGTTTTGGCATGAATTTTAATTGTGTATGGAGATGGTTTGCATATGGGAGAGTCATGAGACTTTCGTTGGTCTCAAAATCCAACTTTGGGTTATTTTCACTTGAAGTGTTCGATGAAAAGCCAAAACTTGGGCATTTTGCTTATATGGGTCTCTTAGACCCAAGTTTTGCCAGGAGATTTCTAAAACTTAAGTTGAGCATTTGCATTGGATCATGCATTAAGTACTTGCATTTTAGACATGCGTTTCACAATACCTTTAGTCGTGTCTAATGGTTTTTAATTGTGTCAACAGCCATATCCATGTCTCGACATGTCCGTTCACGCCAAAATCCTCCTGCCCCCACTCAAGGACCTTTTCATAATGCTAGGGCTCAAGAGCTATACTCTCAGAATTTTTCTAATCGCTTCCCTATTATCGAGCAAGAAGTCATTCTTGGTGAGTTTAGTGAGACTATCATTCCCCGTATTTTTGAGTCTCGCCAGTGGCAGGCGTTGATCACTGGTCTTCCCACTCCGTCTGTGGAGTTGGTTAGGGAGTTTTACTCCAACATTCATGCCATATCTGTTGATGACTCCTTTGAGGTGAGTCTCCGGAACGTCTCATTCCGGGTGACTCCGGGCATGATGGCAAATTTGCTAAATGCCTCGAGTGAGTTATATCCTGAGTATCCATATACACGCATATCTCCTCCTAGTCCGCCTGATATTCCTGAATGTCTTATTAGTCATATTTCTGCTTGGGATGGTAAGTCACCACTTGCGACGGTGAGATTTTCCACTGAATATCTCATTCTCAGTAGGATAGTCCTGACAAATTTGTATCCTACTGGCCATCAGAGTGATGTGGGTCTTGACCGTGCCACTCTTTTATTTGCTCTAATTAATGGTGTCACCATTGATCTTGGGAGCCTTATATGCCGAGTCATTCCTGAGGCTTTTCAGTCCCCCAAGGTACGGTCTAGATTACCCTTCGCCAGCCTCATCACTTGGTTGGCCATTTTCCAGTCAGTTGCATTACTTCCCAATGAACCTAGAATTCCTCTCAAGGCTCCCATTGGTCGGAGGACCATGCAGCTGAGTCGTGCTCACACCACCCCGCAAATTTTGATAGTTGAGCACCCACCTGCACCCTCCACACAGCCATCCACCTCACAGCCTTCTACATCGGCATCGGCACTGCCACCAGCACCAGCACCTGGTACGATCGAGCCCAACCTTCAGCAGGTCCTTGAGTACCTTGCCAGACTTGATGCTCGATTTGCTAGCCTCGATGCCAAGGTTGATAACCTGCAGCAACTTGTTACTCAGTGCTTCAACGATATTGAGGAGCGTCTTGATGAGGATGATGAAGGTGGCAGTCAGACTGATGATTGAGACCCTTGGCCCTTTGTGACAAAAATGGGGAGTAGCATAGAGTTAGGGGGAGTGGTATAGATGTAAGGGGAGGAATTGTTAATGCTAGAAGCACATTTTTTTTTTGAAAGCACATTTTTGTTGAACAGCAGCGTTTATTTTTGCATTTCATGGTTTATTTGTAGAAGAGCAGCTTCTGTTTATCACATGCTGCTTGTGCTGCTGTTATTTGACTAACTAGTTTCAATGTCTGATTAATTGCATTAATGAGATGTTTTTTTCTTGATTTATGAGTAGACATTGATTATACTTGTGGATATATTTCTTGCATATTTGTGTTGGCACGTTTAATTGTTTGTTAAGTATGTGTAGAAATATCTCAATGTGTTCATAAATCTGGGGATCCAGTATGGGGTGTGCTAGGATTAGGTCCTATGTAATAGGTTAGAGGTTTTGTCACAGAAATGCCAAAGGGGGAGATTGTTGAGGGAAAATTAGTTGATTGGCATATTCGTGTGAAAACCTATGTAAAATTGTGTTGTAAGTAGTGTTGATGCATTGTCACATGAAAAGAATTGAAGTGTGCTCAACACAGCTCGAGCAGACCTTACTAGCTCTCGAGCGAATTTAGGTAGAGTGCTTCGCTTGACTCACCGCTCGACGCACCGCTCGAGCGAACTTAGGCAGAGTGCCTCGCTCGACTCACCGCTCGACGTACCGCTCGAGCGAACTTAGGCATAGAGCACCGCTCGACCCACCGCTCGACTCACCGCTAGAGCGAAAACAAGCAGAGTCCACCGCTCGATGTGCCGCTTGAGCGAAGTTCTGAAAGTTAACCTGCGCTTGACTCTCGCTCGACACTTCGCTCAAACCAATGTTCCAGAAACTCAAATCTCAGTGTTTTAAGTGCTGTGGACCTCTGGGACTATAAATAGAACATTATGTTCTATTCTTTGGGTGGATAAAAAGAGAGCAAAAACCCTAGTTGCTACCAAGAGCCATTGAGAGATACTTCTCCCCCACATTGTGAATCTCTCTTGGACAATCACATCTCCACCACACCACACTCAAGATCAAACCTTTTCAAGTCCATTGAAGTGGATGTATTTATTGGCCGGAAGAGTCCGGAGCTGTTGTTGATGCAGAGATCGAGAGGTTCTCGTGGGAAGCTATAGAAAGGTCGGAGTTCTGGCACTACATGCTTGTAGAGTTCGAGTGGGTCACATGTGAAGTTGCAAGCCAAGCTTAGCATACTACAAAGGTTTTGTGAGTATCTCTAAGTTGGTTGTAACAAACTTTTTCTATAGTAGATTTTAGGTGGTGTCTTACACCCAGAGTGGTTTTAGAATTTGAAGACGTTCTTCAAATGAGTTTCCACTTCGTGAACAAAATCGTTGTGTTAATTATTTATGTTATATGATGAATTGATTATTTGCTTGTTTGTTTCTATTTTTGTAAAGACCTTGAAAAAATTGAATTACACCTATTCACCCCCCTCTAGGTGTAGGTTGTAGAAGAACCACTGCTTTTTCAACCTCTCGGCTATCGAAGGCTAGAGGATGTGTGGTCAAGGATAGGGCGTGAAGCCAAGCGTCGCTCGTTATGAAATAGTAATCATGGTCATTATCCATGGTGCTGCTAAGGGAACAAGGGTGTGCACATGACCATTTTAGGGGGAGACCGTGGTGCACACTTTAATCAAACGAATTGGTTGGTATGATGGTTTTCATGTTGTTGAATAGGCTTGACATCTTGGATAAATATATTATGTGATGTTTTGGGTATTGGATGCCCAGTAATGTTTTGTGGTTTATTAGTACTTTATTTGTTTGGAGCCTAGCGCCTCAGTATGTATGTTCTTAATTCTATTGAAAATCAAAATTTTATATTCATCGCCATTACTTGCATTATTAGTTGTTGTCATGAGTTATAACTTATTGAGATTTCTTCAAAATCTTACTGTGGTAGTCCTACTACGGTTTCATTCCTTGAAACCATAGGTTTTGATGTAGATGTAGGCATTGAGGTGGTTTACAAAGAAGAGGATACAGTGTAGCCTAAGCGGTAGTATGGGGGTTTGTCTCGATTTAAGTTGCTATATATTGTTTTGAAGTAATTGATGGTTATTTTATGTTGGGCGATGAACACACAAGGTCTGTAATATTATTATAGCAGCGGTAATGGTATGCCTTATGGATATTATTTTGGATGGATTAAGTATATTTCTCTCATATTGATGCATGTTATCTTTAGCATGAACTTGCATTCTAACTTTTCCGTTGCGATTATTTTGNTTTTTTTTTTTTTTTTTTTTTTTTTTTTTTTTTTTTTTTTTTTTTTTTTTTTTTTTTTTTTTTTTTTTTTTTTTACAATTACAATTTATATTTTTTGTTTTCCGATCCCATTTTTTATATTTTGAGTATTTGCAGTTTTTAACTCTTTAAAGTAAGAGGCTCTAAAGTCTAAAAAAGGATCGTAGCAATCTTGTCCGATCACTTTGAAAGGGAGCCTGAAAAGAATAAAAAATAGAGGAAGAGAGAAAACTTATCTGCGAAGAAAATTTTCATCAGTTTCGTAGAAAGAGGGAAACACAGTTCACACGAAATATTGGTCAAGATCATACCCAAGATTACTTTAAGAATATTTTTGAAAAATAGTCATAATTTCCAGAAATCCATGCATAGCGAAGTGTACTCAAATATATATATATACAACACAGAATTAAACTCGCCGGAAAAGGGTTTTAACAAAAAAAAAAAAAAAAAAAGACTGGCAGCAGAATTTTACCTTGCAGATTGGTTTATAGTTCTTTTGACATTCTGAAAAAAGATCCCTACTCCTGACCATATTATGATCTCCTTAACTCAAATGGAAGGAATATAGTATATGCTTAAGAATAAAAAGGACTAAAACCAAAAAAGGACTAAAATGTCACAAAAATAAATTCCCATCCATAATTGAATCTATTATAGGAGCAAAGTAATCCTGACATACAAAGATAATCATCTCAAACTAAATGTAGCACAGCTTCCACTCATTTTCAAGCATATGAAGAATGCTTCATTTGTCACCCCCATGTGCAAGCATTACAGATGTGATTTCTAAAAGCTTAAACCTAAATACATTAAGTTCAATAGCTCTTTGAAATTGGGAAGCACCTGCACCAATATAGCATAAAGAAGGCACAGTTTAACAACTGGTTGTTATTCCACCTAAGTTTTATTTTATAATAAAACATCATTTTCAAATGCATGTAACCTATTACATATTAAAGCAAACTAAAATTCACTCATGAAAACGGCTAGGTAAAAATGGCAAAGTGAATCATATAACTTAGATGTATTCAAAGAAGCTATCAAATACCATTCGGTCTGATTATACCATAAAAAATATCAAAAACTTCAAACACTGAACNATTCACTCATGAAAACGGCTAGGTAAAAATGGCAAAGTGAATCATATAACTTAGATGTATTCAAAGAAGCTATCAAATACCATTCGGTCTGATTATACCATAAAAAGATATCAAAAACTTCAAACACTGAAGTATGTACACGTTAACTTCAAACTTCAAAGACTGCAATGTGGATATAAAAACTCTAGTAGCTGCAAATAGTGAGGAAATCCAAGTGTCCCTGGATCGAGACACAATTCAAAAACAAATATGCGATGTCATAATTTAATTCAACATCTTGGAAAAAGCCTAACAAATTGTACAGAGCTAGCAGCTTGCACCCATAAGACAACCACTGCTGTGAACTTATAACAACTTATAATTGAGACTAGGAGTACAAGTTAAGTTGTCTCTGCGAGCATATATATATATATATCATATTTAGCATTCTTCAAATCATAAGAATGACCTAACATATCCAATGGCATATATAGTTTCTTATCTCACACATTATTAATCTAAATATGTCAAAAAGTGTTTAGTCATATGTCTCTTCTGACATATATAGGACACACCAAAGAGCATAACAATATTTGCTATGCTAGAGAGACACATGAGTGACATACAGTCTCCAACAAAACCACAACACATTTAGCAACAAATAGTTTGTTTTCACCATATGATCATCACCAACAATATATTTATGAGTTTATGTAGCATTTTACAACCTCTTTTTGGGAAATTTATTTGCATGGTTTTTCCTAGCTAGCTAGCTAGCTTAATTACTTTTTCTTTCAAACCAAAGTAACTAGCAGCAGGATGCCACTTTCCACAGACAGCTATTATATATTATTATTCACATATAAATTAAACGTCACAATTAGTTAAAAGCACAATAGATTGAAGAAT